>JACVVK020000646.1:180000-269156 GCA_018292915.2 Batillaria attramentaria
GGATTTCGAAGTCAGGGTTTTGTTGTTGTTTTTGTTAAATTTTTGGTTTTCTTTTGGTTTTTTTTGTTTGTTTGTTTTTGTGTGGTTTTTTTTTGTTTTTTTTGGGGGGGGAGGGGGGTTGGTTTTTTTTTTTTTTTTTTGGGGGGGGGGGGGGGAATTATTTTATGTTGTTTGTGCGTTGTTGTTGTTAGTTTGCGTGCGCAACTATGTATGTATGTTTGTTTGTTTTTCGGCGGGAGGCGCACGCCGGAAGGGGAGGGCACCGACCTTCAAAAGGTCAGACATGAAGGTCAAACTCCGGAATTAAGCTAAGGTCGCGCCCCGTTCTTTTCGAAGTCAAGAGGTTTATTGGGAAACGTAAGATATGTCCAGCAAATGTTATCCCCAATACATATAATCTTTCTATAATAAAATGTGTGCATCTTTCATACGTGTTGGTGTGTACATACCTCTTCAAAGCAAATACCCGACACTAACAAACAAAACACTAACACATCAACAGAGTAACCATTTCATGACCTACTATCAAAGTAGCACACACACACACAGAGCGAACAAACCAGGACCAATATGACAATAAGAAAAGGTCAAATTGATAAGACACTGCCAAATGAACTAAATCAATGCGATGTGTGACTTGCCAACTCACCTAGAAGTCGGAAGATCATTCCTCAGGTACGTGAGCAACATTCTGCAACCCTGTTCCGGGTCCGTCGATCTCTAGACTCCTGCGACGAGCTGCGTCGGGCTAACCGACAACCAGCGTCCGAGGTGGAATCTGATGAGGATTATCTACGCCGTCGTGCCTGACCTGCTTGTGTTGTAGGGAGTAAGCAAAAGCTTTCCGAAGTGTGAAAAAGTTTTACAGAGTCGACCGTGCAAGCACAGTCAACTCTGTCGCAGTTGCAGAGTTCACACAGTGTCCAGAAACTCTGTGTGTGTGTGTGTGTGTGTGTGTGTGCGCGTGCGCGTACGCGCGCAGACTTCGTTTGAAACTTTCGTAGAGAATCTTGACGGCAAGCAAAGAACCAGTTGGTTTGGACTAACCAACAAAACATTGTCAGATTATAATATTACTAATGTACGCCGATTCAGATACCCACTGGTGATCACCAACCAAGACCTCTGGGAGCGAACAAGACAGGTCCCCATCGAGCAGGAGATCAAGAAAAGGAAATGGGGATGGATCGGACACACTTTGCGAAAGCCAACATCAAATGTCACCAGGCAGTCCCTTGATTGGAACCCCCAGGGAAAGCGCAAAGTGGGCCGACCGAAGCAGACCTGGCGGAGGAGTACGGACGCTGAAGCCAAGGCCGCCGGAACGACGTGGGCCGAACTAAAGAGGGCGTCCCCAGAACCGAGTGCGCTGGCGGAGTGTGGTTGCAGCCCTATGTTCCCCAGGGAATAAAGAGGACTAAACTAACTAAAACTAATGTACGCCGATTAGGCCGGCATGCACTTTAATGGGTGCCTGTTCTCTTGTTGCATTGGAATTTTGATGTCTGGAGATACAGGTGTAAACTGTGCATTCATAAAGACTGCAGCAAAAACGAGAGAGAGAGAGAGAGAGAGAGAGAGAGAGAGAGAGAGAGAGCCTTCCAAATCGCACGCACGCGCAAACACACACACACACACAGATTACTTCTTATCATTTATTCATTTCAAGAATAACCAAAATGAGTGACACACGGAAAACCAGTATGGACAATGTGCACAAGTACTGTCATCAAAACTGTCGCTGGTCTGTACAACTACAGATACAAAACTAATGACCAAGTGAAATAGGAATATATGCCGCTTCTTCACATTCACTTAATGCTTCTAGATATGTCACTTGTCTGCCCGCAGAGAGCAGGTTGCTATTTTCCGTCTGCATCCATTTTTTTTTTTTTTTTAAATACAATCTGAAACTGCATGAGTACACATGATTTCTCTGCAAATCCTTGCTATTCATTATGCGTGTCTAAGTGTCGTATAGTCTGTGGGCACATCAGTGCTAGCGTTCAGGTTCGTGGTCTATATGGTTGTGAACAATACAAAATGTGTGTTGGGCAACTCAAAAGTGGTGTGAAAGAATGTTGGTGGGTCGTCGTATTAAAAATAATTGCTCTTGTTGAAATAGGAGTCACTTATAAATTACGTGTTTTTGCTCGCACAAGGGACGTAATTTTCCTGTCTGGGTTACTTCCCTTAGCAGATCTCTCGTGAAAGAAACCACATACGGCCTTCGTTATTTGTAAACATTGGCGGAGAAAACGTGTGTGCTCCACTGCGTTTGTGGTGCTGAAACCGAAGAAATTTCTTGTTTTACGGACATTCGCTGGAATACAGTTTTACAGCCGTGAACAATGGGTGGTAATTGTAAAGAATAGTATACGAAAATAATTGGAGCAAATTGCACTGGGTAAATTTGGGCGGGTGTGAGCCGTGAAAGAGCGCAGGTGCTGACACAGAACTGAGAAGCTAGAACGAAGCGACGGAGATGGGTATGGCGACGCGTGCTACAAAGCTTTCACGCATGAAGTCAGGATTGCGCAAGCTCAGAAACGCGTGGCCAAAGGAAAGCTTGTGCGAAAACCGTCCCCTGTTAGGAAAGTTTTGAGGAAGCGAGAAGACCGGCGACCATCGAACATTCTTCCCCCAGTGTGCATCATTTGCAGGAAAGAAAAATGGATGAAACGTAAAGGCACTGGGACAAGGCCACTCGAAACACTGGTGCAGGTAAGCACCAAGCTTGTAATTTTTGTTCAATACTTTCATTATTTCTTACATGAGATCACATTATGTGACATAAGCAGATTACCCGTAATATAATGAAATACATTTCCCGTACCGCCCTACTTCACTTGATCAACATATGCTGCAGAGTGTCTCTACAGCACTTCAATGACAGTTGGTTGTTTTTAAGTTGCAAGCAGTGAAATGACTACAGATGCTCTTGAATAGGTTCCAGGTGCCTACCTGCCCCTCCACCGCAAAACCATCAAGTGGTGGAAAAAGCTGAGCTTCCACCTGCTCACACTCACCATGATACAGAGCCGCATCCTTTACAACAAACACAGGCAGCTGAGGAACCTGAAAGCTAAGCAGCTGGATGGCTTTGTGAAATCAGTATGCAACGAGTTTGCTGCTGCTGTTCAGGAAGATGACGCAGATGCAGAGCCAACAGGAGCAGCCGATCCTGACGCAACAGCAGATATGCTGCGACTGCGACCTGGCGATCACTTTCCTGTCACCATCCCCCCAGCCAATGCTGAGCAGACAAGAAAGACACAGAGAGGCGGCGAGGTGTGCTAGGCCAAGAGGAAGAAGGAGGGTGCAAGCAGGGAGGAACTGAAGAAAAAGAAACGTGTAACACGTCATACATGACTCATGTGTATGCAGTGCAAGGTACCCTTGTGTGTAGATCCTTGTTTCCGACTGTTTCACAAGGAAGAGAACTACACTGAGTAACACTGTGAACTTTTCCTTCCTCTGTGTTTTCCTGGGTTTTTTTTTTTTTTTTTTTTTCATCTCTGGACTATGTGGATTGTGTGCAGCTTGAGGACAGTCCAACACAACAAACCCAAGATGTCGTGATTTCTTTCAGACAGTAACAGAAGTATAAACAAAAGCTTTTTGAAGAACTGTGAAGAACAGTTTATACCAAACTGGACTTAACTACATGTAGGTGTTTGAAAATGACATCAGAAGTTGAAATATTTGTATAAAAAGAAGAATAAAGGCAGCTATGGTGAGTACAATCAGCTTATTTTGCTTTTTATTTTTTGTCGTTTTGTGAGCTATTTCAATCGCATATGATGACAAAGTACATGATTTTATGGAACTGAAGCCAATACTGTTGGAAAATAAGCTTTCCAAACATATATAACTTTAACATCTTAGGTTAAGTGATTTTGTGTACAGAATTTTTTTTAAAACGCTGAAAATAGTGCGTCTCTCCAGTTCGGCGAGGCCATTTTGGGTGCGTCTTCATTGAGTTAACATCTTAAGCATAAAAGACACGTACAGTGAAACAAGTTGCCAGGCACTCCTCGTTTTCAATCATTCACAGGATGTGACACTGTCAGTTTCTTCCGAGGCAAAGGAGACGCTGCACCTTCATGCTAATTTCTCGAACTTCTGATTACAAAAAGGCGTAGAAAACAAAAATAGCAATTACAACTAAGTAAACAAAGATAAATACTAAGCGCATATACAGCAAATATTGCTTATTGCTTATCATCTCCTATGCGCAATAAACCAGTTCGCATAATACGACATCGTGATTTGAAGTACTGTTTGAGAGAAAGCACATGCAGCACATTTCACAGACATCAACTGAACAAAGTTTTAGGTCAAATTCATAAAACAAATTGAACACAACGTGAAACATGAAATAGCTAGAGCAAATGCGGCAATAGCTACCGTGCCATTTGCACAAAACACATTTTTTTCTGCTGCTGAAGAAAATGTATCCGATAGGTCACAGATAATATTATTTATCACGATTAATCATTTCCGAAACGGCCCCATCTACAAAACGTACCAAACAACAACAAAAAAATCATTATATACATTACATACATCACATAATACACACATGTATTCTGAAAATCCGCCTTTAACACAAAAATGCCGTGTAAGTGAAGCGAATTAAGACTTTTGTGTTTCGTCTGAGTGTTTCTCTTTTTCGTAGACAGGGATAATATGACATGGGTACAGTCACTATAAGGCAGTGCACCACGTGGAACTCGAGGGAAAAGATGTGCCGGGGGCGATTTTGCCCTACAAAAATGTTGATGCGAACAGTTGTGTTTCGCTAAGGTGATGGCTGCAGACACGAGGGCCAAGTTCCACAGGAAACAAGTGTGTTTTGGTGCAGAGGTAAGCAGTTTTCTCATTCAACCGGCCAAGTACATGTACACACTTGGGACGTTTTAGTCACGGCGCGAGATCTTGTTGTTAGTATATATACATATATTTTATCAATAATGATACTCCAAACTGAAACTCCAAAAGATTGTCGGTTTTGAATTTGACAATTTCATGTTTTTGATTCAGTTTATGCTTGTGCTGCCAAACGGAGCTCATAATACCTGTCTCATATTTCAACATTGTTTTGATTCATCAGATCAGTACGATTTTTCTTCTCCATATGTTGTGGGTAACCTACAGTTCAAGTGAAAGTCCAAGCCCTCATAAATTGGCACTTTTCTTGTGTAGGCTGTTACTGAATCAGAATAATTAAATAATAAAAATCGATCCAAACTATCCATTTTTTTTTATTTATTTTTGTTTTTTTAGCTGTTCCATGTTGCATGACAGTTGTGCGCTTGTCCACTGCAAATTATTATATCAACCACCTACTTCTAGTGTGATCAATGTGATGTGAAACCAGCAACAGTTCTCTGAAACAGCCGAGATGTGTGATGATTTCATAAATCTTACTGAAAATGAATGCCTGCGTACTTCGTATGTTTACTTGTTTAGATTGTTTTCTTTCTTTTAATATGATTTTTGAGTGACCTCAGGATGAAAATATGTAAAACTCTAAAAGTGAATAATACAAACTTGCGCGTGTTTCAGAGTGGAGACTGCATCGATGCTGACCTGCCCATCGACATCTCCATTGATGGTGGCAAGTGGTACCAACTTCAGTGCCAAAAGAGGAACGACACAGCAGAAGTCGCATCACAAAAACCACAAGCCCCCCCCCCCCCCCGTTACATTGACGGGATGGAACAATTTCCCATCTCTTGTCATCCCGAAGTATTTTAACAATGGACACATTTACCATTATATTGTTGAGACAGCATGTGTCAATGGCCAGGCCTTGTCACTCGACGAGAAGATCATCGATGTCAAAACATCAAAACCTTTGAGCAGAGGATTGGACTTTTATAAGAGTGGTCACATCCAGGACATGAAAGACTGCAGGAGAGGCAACCTTTAGTATTGTATACTACTTTTAGTTCAAAGTGAAGGAGAACAAATACATTAGCGTTGCGGAGTTTAAGGACAAAATCTTGATTCGTTTTAGAAAGTTTGATCGACGTGGTGATCAACTGATTGCCACTCCCGAAGGGGTAACCTTCAACGCGTCTGATTTATTTATTTATTTTGCTTTCCACAAAATGGTGTCAGCATGCTTTGAATGTTGATGATTTTGTTGCATTTTGATGAGGTTATTTTCTCTTAAAGACTAACTCTTCTGAAAATCAGATAGCAACAGCATCTGTATTTGTTGCATGCAAGTGATATTTCAGTGCGTTTACCTGTGCATTTACCTGCAACATTCCAACATGCCAGGTAAACGCCATCGCCAGAACCTGTTTAAACCTGGTCACCAGCTGTGGAGAAACCGCCTGAAGACAACAGCAGCCACTCAAGTACCAGACTACAGCAACGACGACCAACCTGGGCAGCCATCTACCAGTCACGGACAAGATGTCAAAGCAGGTGTGGGTGAGGTGTCACCAGACAGCAGTGGTCAGTTAGTTACTTATTTAGGGCTTTACGCCGCGCAAGCAACAAGGACTATTTCGCGGCTAAGCAGTAAGCTGTCTTTCTCTGCCAGGTCATTAAAAATAAAACAGGATGCAAATATATATTAAAAATCTGTGTGATCTAAATGAGTCATTCCAAGATTCAATACAGCAGTGGTCAGCCCTATGAACTGCGCTCCAAATCCAAGGCAGGAACTCAAGAGAGCCCTTTAACAGGGAAATTGGGTTCCTTGAGAGTGATACACATTGAAAAAAATGCAAACATGTGGAGTTCGGCCTATCAAGGCCATATTGGGTTAGGTATATGTGCTCGCCCCCTCTTCCGTGTAGGTGACGAGAGGAAAATAGGCCTGGTGGTGCAACAGAAACTGTAATGTGCAAACTGACTTTGTGACACCATTTCATGCACTTTATGACGAGAGACACATCGCAAAGAGAGGGAGAAAATGTGGCCCTTTGTGCGGGCATGATGGAAACGGCAATAGGGGCTAAAGGACTGCAGATGCTCTTGGCGTCAATGGACATTGTTCCCCCAGCCCGCACTAGTATCAATAAACTTTCCAAGAACAGTGGGAGGGGAGATTGAAGAACTCAGCAAAAAAAGACATGCAGAAAAAGGTGAAAGAGGTAGCAGGTCGTAAACGAGAACTGAAATATGTTTCCTCCCTCATTCACAACGTAGTACTGCTAATACAGTCACAGCATACCGGCAGCATAGTAACAACAATGACAATGAAAAGACGGGGGAGGGAGGGAGAGGGAGAGTAAGAAGAAAGGAAAGTGAGAAGAAGAGAGAGGGAGGGGAAAGGAAGTTCACTGTCACTAGGGGATAAAAAGGGCAATATAAACCTAGGACATGCAGGAGACGCTGCACCTTCATGCTAATTTATCGAACTCGGGACTTTTTCAAAGATAGGACAGTTTTAGTCATAGACGACTTTGAAGAGGCAGTCCCAGTAGCATGGCTGATCTCCGATCGCGAAGATGCTGAAGTTTTGCACATTTTCTTTACTGAACTTAAAAGAGCAAATGGCTAAGATTTTCTAACTACTTTTTTCATGAGTGATTTAGCAGGAAATTTTTATAATGCCTGGCGTGAAGTTTTCCAGAAACCAGAAAAAAGACTGTACTGCTCCTGGCATGTAGGTAAAAGTTGGCGAAGAAAGGTAGCTGAACTAATTCCATCACAGCAACTTCAGGCCCACATTTATGCTGTTCTACAAACCTTGCAGTTTGAAACTAATGAGCCTAAATTCCGAAAATTGCTGCAAGACTTCCTGACATTCCTGACAGATGAGGCACCTGTGTTCCTAGAATATTTTCATACATTTTATGTACAGAATGACAAGACTGCTCTCTGGGCAACATGTTTGCGTACTGGGACGGTCGCAAACACCAACATGTTGCAGAGTCATTCCACAGAGTGGACGCTGCACCTTCATGCTAATTTATCGAACTCGGGACAGTTTTAGTCATAGACGACTTTGAAGAGGCAGTCCCAGTAGCATGGCTGATCTCCAATCGCGAAGATGCTGAAGTTTTGCACATTTTCTTTACTGAACTTAAAAGAGCAAATGGCTAAGATTTTCCAACTGCTTTTTTCATGAGTGATTTTTTGACTTATTGAAAGATAGGATGTTTGCCTGGGAGGGACATCTGAAGGCTCGTCTTTGTGCCCGCTTGCGATCTTTCTGCGCCTTTTTGCACACTTCATTAAACCAAGGGACTTCAGGACCTTTAGCGAATGTTGAGGTTTTCGGGATGGCATCATTGGCCACTTCGATCAAGATATTAGTAAAAGCGGAGGCAGGATCCTCCGAAGACAATACCGCCTCCTCAGTCAGTTAGTTAGGGCTTAACGCCGCGCAAACAACAAAGGCTAATTCGCGGCTCAGACGTGACCGGCAAGAGGCACTAAACAAATCCCAGTTAGCCTTCTTCAAGTTCCAACGACCCGCTGTTGCGTCCTCCTCGTCATGGACACGCCACTCAAAATCCAGGACGAGGGAAGGATCACAGACAGACAGATCGAGGACCGAAGAAGTACCAGTTGCTGGATGAAGGTAAGTAGGAGATCCATCGTTTAAGACGCAGAGGTCAAGCGAGGAAAAGAGATCCTCTAGAACCTGACCACTGTCGTTTGAGTGGTCGCTGCACCAGAGTGGAGCATGGCCGTTGAAATCCCCAAGCAGAAGAAAGGGGCGGGGGGTGAGTTTTAAGGGCTTATAGCCGCGCAAGCCACAAAGACTAATTCGCGGCTGGAAAGGGTTAGTTAGTTATTTAGGGCTTTACGCCGCGCAAGCAACAAAGGCTAATTCACGGCTAGCAGAAGTCCCTATCTGCCTGGTCAATTAAAACCGGCTGGAAAGGGGCGGGGGAGCTGTTCAATAAGAGAGGTAAGGTCTCTCGGGGGGGACACCGTCGGACGGAGTCAGATAAATGCTGCACACCGTGACAGACTTATGTAAAGAAATGAAATGCAATGCAATGCAATGGCTTGCATCTGGGTATTAAGATGAACTGGGCTTTGCGAATTAAAATGCCAACGCCACCATGAGGCCTTTCCGAAGAATAAGAATAGACGTTTCCCGGAATTGCAGCTATTCCGGAAAAGCCAGTTTCGTTTGCCTTTAGTGCTGAAGCTGTCTACTTTGTCTTCGTAACCATCCACTTCTTGACTGACAAAATGGCGAAACCAGAAAAAAGAATGCGGAAAGCAAACTTCTCTGAGAAAGAAGTTCAACTGCTTCTAGAAGAAGTTAGTTAGTTAGTTATTTATGGCTTTACGCCGCGCAAGCAACAAAGGCTAATTCGCGGCTAGCAAAAGTCCCTATCTGTCTGGTCCTTTAAAACATAAAACTTTCCAAGTTAAAACAAGGTGTAAATATATACTAAAAATCTATTGAGCTTAAATGAGAAATATCCTTCAGGACTTAAAAGACTGGGAAACTGAGGTCAGTGCAAGTCATATTTAAAGAAGACTATATTTTGTAGAAGAGGTTGACCTCTTTCAGAAAATTGAAGATGTTGTCAGGGGGGACATCCCTGAACAACACCTTCAATGAATCGGCAGAATAGTGTTTCCTGCGGATCTCGGCGAGATCCCAACAAGAGATTAAAAAATGACTAACGGTGAAAGGCTCATCACACGGGACACACCAGGGGGGATCTTCCCCTTTCAGCAGATGGGAATGCGTGATGTGGGTGTGCCCAATGTGGAGCCGACTAAGAACGGTCTCCTCGCGCCGATTAGGTCGGCAGCGAGGGAGACTATCACAGATGCTGGGTAAAACTTTGTACAATTTGTTCTCCGGGAGGGCAGCCCATTGGGTCTGCCACTCCTTTTGAACAAACTTTGAAACTAGAGGTTTAAAATCACTACAGGCCATGCGCTCATCCTCCACAGGGCCATCGCGGGCAGCATTCGCAGCCCGGTCAGCGCACCTGTTTCCTCGGATGCCCACATGACCTGGAATCCAGATAAAAACAATGTCCTTGTTGTCGGCAATCAAGGATGCATGCAGTTCATGGATCAGCACCAGAAGTGGGTGATCCAATCTCCTGCCATGCAGAGCCTGGAGAGCCGACAATGAGTCTGACAATATTAAAAAATTCGAGTCTTTGGACTGGTATACGTGCCGAAGTGCGAGTAAAATGGCTCGCAATTCGGCACTATACACTGAACTATCATCCAATAAACGACGAGTAAAAGAATAACCATCCATGACGGCAGCAGCCCCAACACGACCGTCCTCGGACTTGGAACCGTCAGTGAAGATCCGACGGAAGCCCGGGAAGTCGGCCAGGATCTGCTGCAGCCCGTGAAAATAGATAGGGTCAGGGGTCTCGGCTTTCTTGTGAGAGGTCAGGTCCAGCCTGACTTCGGGGATGGGAAGGGTCCAAGGAGGCGTGGCGGGAAAAACTGACTCATCAACAGAATTGATGTCCACTCCGGCCGCCTGTAAAAGGGGGCGGACACGGAGGGACAGGGGTTTAGGTTCGTTTTTTTTGACATCATGAAGATCCTCAAAATCTGGTTTAAACACACAGTTATAGGCAGGGTTGTCCGGGTTGGCCTTCAGCTTCAGGACATAGTTGAGCATGAGGCGAGTGCGGCGGAGCGCCAGAGAGGGTTCACCCGCCTCAGCGTACAGACTATGAACTGGGGACGTTCTGAAGGCGCCCAGACAAATGCGAAGACCTTCATGATGGACTGTATTTAAAAGTTTAAGAGTGGACTTGGATGCAGAGCTATAAACAATGCACCCATAGTCCAGCTTGGAACGAACAAGAGCTCGGTAGAGACGCAGCAGGACGGTGCGGTCACCACCCCAGTCGGTGTGACCCACGACCCGAAGGACGTCCAGTGCCTTCATACACGAAGCTCGCAGATGTTTGATGTGACTAAGAAAGGTGAGTCTGCGGTCAAAGATAAGACCAAGGAACTTTGCCTCCTGGACAACTTTGATGGGAGAGCCATCAATAGAAAGATCGGGTTCGGAAAAGACCCCATGGATTTTGGTGAAGTGCATGCATACTGTTTTGGATGAAGAAAACTTAAAACCGTTATCAGAAACCCATTTTTGAACACTATTTACACAAAGCTGCAGATGCCTCTCCACTCGGTGAAGCGACTTGCCTTTGACACAAAGAGCAAAGTCGTCAACGAACAGAGAAGCATCTGTGCCTTTTGTGACAGCTTTCACTATATTGTTAATTTTTAAGCTAAAAAGAACAGGAGACAGAATGCTGCCCTGGGGAACACCCATCTCCTGCTCCTGACAGTCTGATAAAGTGGAACCGATGCGGACTCGAAAGGACCGTCCAGATAAAAATTGATCAATAAAAATAGGTAGACGACCCCGGAAGCCTATGTCATGCAAGTCTGACAATATGCCATACTTCCATGTAGTATCATAGGCCTTCTCGAGGTCAAAGAAGATGGCTACTGTGTGTTGTTTATTAATAAAACCGTCCCTTATGAAGGACTCGAAGCGAACCAGGTGGTCAACGGTGCTTCGGCCCTGCCTAAACCCGCACTGCAGGTCAGACAGGAGTCCTTCGGATTCAAGTACCCAAACAAGACGAGCATTGACCAGCCGCTCCATGGTCTTACAAAGACAGCTGGTCAGGGCGATAGGTCGATAATTGCCCGGATCAGAATGATCCCTCCCAGGTTTAGGAATAGGAACCACTACCGCCTCCCGCCATGAGGGCGGAAAGACGCCAGTGGTCCAAATATGGTTATAGACGGAAAGAAGGACAGAGAGAGCTTCCTCAGGAAGATGAGTTAAAAGCTGATAATGGACAGTGTCCAAACCAGCAGCAGAGTCATTACTCTTCTGCAGAGCCTGCTGAAGCTCAACTAGGCTAAACAGAGAGTTGTAAGGTTCAGAGTTTGTGGAGTTAAAATTACAAGGGGAAGATTCCTTTATTTGTTTGAGTTTCTGGAAAGATGAAGAATAATGGTTGGAAGAAGAGTTGTGCGACAGGGTTGACGCCAACAAGTCAGCAACAGCTTTCTTGTCGGTGACAAGCCGGTCACCCACTCTAAGATGGCGGATAGAGGAAGTATCGGCTTTGCCTTTAATTTTGCGGATAGCTTTCCAGATTTTCTGCGAAGGAGCCTTGGAGGACAGGCTGGAAATAAACTGTCTCCAGGACAGCCTTCGCTGCTGTTTATAAATGTAGCGAGCTTTCGCTCGTGACTGTTTGAAAGATAGGACGTTTGCGTGGGAGGGGCATCTGAACACTCGCCTTTGTGCGCGCTTGCGATCTTTCTGCGCATTTTTGCACACTTCATTAAACCAAGGGACTTTAGGACCTTTAGCGAATGTCGAGGTTTTCGGGATGGCATCGTTGGCCACTTCAATCAAGATGTTAGTAAAAGCGGAGGCAGGATCCTCCGAGGACATCACCGCCTCCTCGGTCAGACGTGACCGGCAAGAGGCACTAAACAAATCCCAGTTAGCCTTCTTCAGGTTCCAACGACCCACTGTTGCATCCTCCTCGCTGCTGGCGGTCGACAGGATGACCGGGAAGTGGTCGCTGCCACACAGGTCATCGTGGACACGCCACTCAAAATCCAGGACGAGGGAAGGATCGCAGACAGACAGATCGAGGACTGAAGAAGTACCAGTTGCAGGATGAAGGTAAGTTGGAGAGCCATCGTTTAAGACGCAGAGGTCAAGCGAGGAAAAGAGGTCCTCTAGAACCTGACCCCTGTCGTTTGAGTGGTCGCTGCCCCAGAGTGGAGCATGACCGTTGAAGTCCCCAAGCAGAAGAAAGGGGCGGGGGAGCTGATCTATAAGGGAGTTAAGATCTCTCGAGGAGACACGTTCGGACGGCGGCAGGTAAATGCTGCACACCGTGACAGATTTATGTAGGGAAATACGGACGGCGACAGCTTGCAACTGGGTGTTTAGGGGAACTGGACTGTACAAAATGTCCTTTCGAATTAAAATACCAACGCCACCATGAGGCCTCTCCGAAGTTAGTTAGTTAGTTAGTTATTTAGGGCTTAACGCCGCGCAAGCAACAGAGGCTAATTCGCGGCAAAGAGCGGTCCCTTCCTGCCAGGTCATTAAAAATAAAAGGGCATACAATAAAACAGGATGTAAATATATACTAAAAATCTACTGGGTTTAAATGAGAAGTTCTTACAAGACTTAAAGTATTGAACGGACGGAGGTCAATGAAAGACAATGAATTTCCAATTAAATTTTATAAAACAGGTTGGCCTCCTTTAAGAAACTGAAGATGCTGTCAGGGGGGACATCCCTGAACAGCACCCTCAGCGAGTCCGCACAATAATGTTTCTCCCTGATCTTGGCAAGGTCCACGCACGAGATCAGGAAATGATGGACAGAAAAAGATTCATGACAAGGAACACACCAGGGAGGGTCTTCCCCTTTCAAAAGATGTGAATGTGTGATGTGTGTGTGTCCGATGTGAAGGCGACTAAGAATGGTCTCCTCGCGTCGATTAGGTCGGCAGCGAGGGAGACTATCACAAATGCTTGGTAAAATCTTGAGGAGTTTGTTCTCAGGAAGGGCAGCCCATTGGGTCTGCCACTCCCTTCGGACAAACTCGGAAACTAAGGGTTTAAAATCGGACCAGGCCATGCGCTCATCCTCCACAGGGCCATCGCGGGCAGCGTTCGCAGCCCGGTCAGCGCGCCTGTTTCCTCGGATGCCCACATGACCTGGGATCCAAATAAAAACAATGTCCTTGTTGTCGGCAATCAAGGATGCATGCAGTTCATGGATCAGCACCAGAAGCGGGTGATCCAATCTCCTGCCATGCAGAGCCTGGAGAGCCGACAATGAGTCTGATAAGATTAAAAAGTTCGGGTCTTTGGACTGGTATACGTGCCGAAGTGCGAGTAAAATGGCTCGCAGCTCGGCACTGTACACCGAACTATTGTCCATCAGACGACGACTGAAGCAAGAACCGTCCATGACTGCAGCAGCCCCAACACGACCATCCTCGGACTTGGAACCGTCAGTGAAGATCCGGCGGAAGCCCGGGAAGTCGGCCAGGATCTGCTGCAGACCTTGAAAATAAACAGGGTCAGGGGTCTCGGACTTTTTATGTATGGTCAGGTCCAGCCTGACTTCAGGTATGGGAAGGGTCCAAGGAGGCGTGGTGGGAAAAAGAGATTCCTCAACAGAATTGATGTCCACTCCGGCCGCCTGTAAAAGGGGTCGGACGCGGAGGGACAGGGGCTTAGGTTCGTTTTTATGAACATCAAAAAGTTCCTCAAAAGCTGGACAGAAAACACAGCTATAGGCGGGGTTGTCCGGGTTGGCCTTCAGCTTCAGGACATAGTTCAGCATGAGACGAGTGCGGCGGAGCGCCAAAGAGGGTTCACCCGCCTCAGCATACAAACTATGGACTGGGGACGTCCTGAAGGCGCCCAGACAAATACGAAGACCCTCATGATGAACAGTATTGAGGAGTTTCAGACTGGACTTGGAAGCAGAGCTGTAAACAATGCACCCATAGTCCAGCTTGGAACGGACAAGAGCTCGGTAGAGACGCAACAGGACGGTGCGGTCACCACCCCAGTCGGTGTGACCCACGACCCGAAGGACGTCCAGTGCCTTCATACACGAAGCTCTAAGATACTTAATATGGCTAAGAAAGGTAAGTCGGCGGTCAAAAATAAGACCAAGGAACTTTGCCTCCTGGACAACTTTAACAGGGGAACCATCAATACTAAGAGCGGGTTCGGGAAAGACCCCGTGAAGTTTCGTGAAGTGCATGCAAACTGTTTTGGACGGTGAAAATTTAAAACCATTCTCAGCGACCCATTTCTGGACGCTGTTAATACAAAGCTGCAGATGCCTCTCCACCCGGTGAAGCGACTTGCCTTTGACACAAAGGGCAAAGTCGTCAACGAATAGAGACGCATCTGTTCCTTTGGTTACTGATTTCACTATGTTGTTTATTTTGAGGCTAAAAAGGACAGGGGAGAGGATGCTGCCCTGAGGCACACCCATCTCCTGCTCCTGGCAATCTGAAAGAGTAGAACCAACACGGACTCTAAAGGACCGCCCAGTTAAAAATTTATCAATAAAAATAGGTAGACGACCCCGGAAGCCTATGTCATGCAAGTCTGACAATATGCCATACTTCCATGTAGTGTCATAGGCCTTCTCGAGGTCGAAGAAGATGGCTACTGTGTGTTGTTTATTAATAAAACCGTCCCTTATGAAGGACTCGAAGCGAACCAGGTGGTCAACGGTGCTTCGGCCCTGCCTAAACCCGCACTGCAGGTCAGACAGGAGTCCTTCGGATTCCAGAACCCAAACAAGACGAGCATTGACCAGCCGCTCCATGGTCTTACAAAGACAGCTGGTCAGGGCGATAGGTCGATAATTGCCCGGATCAGAATGATCCCTCCCAGGCTTAGGAATAGGAACCACTACCGCCTCCCGCCACGAGGGCGGAAAGACGCCAGTGGTCCAAATATGATTATAAACGGAAAGGAGGACAGAGAGAGCTTCCTCGGGAAGATGAGTTAGGAGTTGATAGTGGACACTGTCCAAACCAGCAGCAGAATCATTACTCTTCTGTAGAGCCTGCTGGAGCTCAGCCTGACTAAACAGAGAGTTGTACAGTTCAGTATTGGTGGATTGGAAATTACAGGGAGAAGATTCCTTAAGTTGCTTAATCCTCTGGAAGGAGGTGGAATAATGGTCAGAGGATGAGTTGTGCGACAGGGTTGACGCCAACAAGTCAGCAACAGCTTTCTTGTCGGTGACAAGCCTGTCACCCACTCTGAGATGGCGGATAGAAGAAGTATCAGCTTTACCTTTGATTCTGCGAATAGCCTTCCAAATTTTCTGAGAAGGGGCCTTGGATGACAGGCCAGAAACGAACTGCCTCCAAGACAGCCTCCTCTGCTGTTTATAAATAAAACGAGCTTTCGCTCGAGACTGTTTAAAGGCTAAGATGTTGGCCTGGGAGGGGCATCTGAACGCTCGTCTTTGTGCGCGCTTGCGATCTTTCTGCGCATTTTTACATTGTTGGTTGAACCATGGAATTTTAGGACCTTTGTGGATTGTCGAGGTTTTCGGGATGGCATCGTTGGCCACTTCAATCAAGATGTTAGTAAAAGCGGAGGCAGGATCCTCCGAGGACATCACCGCCTCCTCGGTCAGACGTGACCGGCAAGAGGCACTAAACAAATCCCAGTTAGCCTTCTTCAGGTTCCAACGACCCACTGTTGCGTCCTCCTCGCTGCTGGCGGTCGACAGGATGACCGGGAAGTGGTCGCTGCCACACAGGTCATCGTGGACACGCCACTCAAAATCCAGGACGAGGGAAGGATCGCAGACAGACAGATCGAGGACTGAAGAAGTACCAGTTGCAGGATGAAGGTAAGTTGGAGAGCCATCGTTTAAGACGCAGAGGTCAAGCGAGGAAAAGAGGTCCTCTAGAACCTGACCCCTGTCGTTTGAGTGGTCGCTGCCCCAGAGTGGAGCATGACCGTTGAAATCCCCAAGCAGAAGAAAGGGGCGGGGGAGCTGATCTATAAGGGAGTTAAGATCTCTCGAGGAGACACGTTCGGACGGCGGCAGGTAAATGCTGCACACCGTGACAGATTTATGTAAGGAAATACGGACGGCGATAGCTTGCAACTGCGTGTTTAGATGAACTGGGCTGTGTAATATGTCTTTGCGGATTAAAATACCAACGCCACCATGAGGCCTCTCCGAAGAGGACCCCTGGTGGACGAAATTGAAACCAGTAAAAGATGCGGGGGATGACTCCTGGAGAAAGGTCTCCTGAAGGGCCACCACACCCGGCTTTAGAGAATTAACTAGGATTTTGAGTTCTTCAAAATTAGCCCGAAAACCTCGACAATTCCAATGTATTATAGTATTTGTAGCCATTTAAAATGTGGAGGATTAAAAACCGCACAAAGCAGCGACGGCTATGTGACGGCTGGTGTCTTGGAAGGGGACACAAGGGGCGATGGGGGCAGAGGGCGGTCCTCAATTGTGACCACCTCCATGTCCTCAAGGACACTAAAGGGGTTGGTCACCTCGACTCCCTTGTCTCCCTTCTGGATCCGAGCTGACAGCGGACCCCAAGGTTTTTTATATTTGCTTTTCTTTCCAGATGGTTTGGGGGGAACAGGGGGGCGGGGGGCGGAGGCGCGCTGGGACTGAGGTCCCGACCCCGCGCCCTGGGTCGAGGACTTTGCGGTGCCAGGGGTCCCCGACGGCGGCCTGGCACCCTGGGCCGCGGGACTGGCAATGACCACCTTGGATGTGGTCACAACGTTCAAAGATGACTTTGATGGACTGGCTGACTTGGACTGACTGGCTGACTTGGACTGACTGGCTGACTTGGACTGACTGGCTGACTTGGACTGACTGGCTGACTGAACAGCAGGGGGCTTGGCCTGAAAGGTGAAAGGTAGGGGAGGGGTGTCTGTCTGACAGGCCACCTCCTTCCCCTGGGGTTTAGAAGAAAGAGCAGCAGAGTAGGAAACCAATGTGGCAGTGGATGATGTGTTCGAAGTGGAAGAGGCAGCCGAGGAGCCAGACGCAATCCGGCGAGCTTCAGGGAAGGAGACCTTCTGCTCGACACGGATGCGCTGGATAGTGCATTCCTCTTTCCACCTCGGACAATCTTTAGAAAAAGAGGGGTGAGAACCTTTGCAGTTGACGCAGGTGGGCGACGAGCTGCAGTCCTTGTCGTCATGATCCTTCCCTCCGCACTTTGCGCAGGTGGGGTCATTTCGACAGGACGCCTGCCCGTGCCCGAACCTTTGGCACTTGAAGCAGCGAAGAGGCAACGGAATGAAGGCCTTAACCTTCACCCAGTAGAAGCCTGCCCACAGCTTCTCTGGTGCCGTTGGCTGGCCAAATGTCAAAATGATGGTACCAGTTTTAAAGACTTTAGCATGGGTTACTGCCTGAGACTTCAGGGCGCGGATGAGCTCCGCCTCCCCCAAGTCCGCCAGTGCCTCATCACGGATCACTCCCCGTGAGGAGTTAAGAGATCTGTGAGGGGAAACAGTGACAGGGTAGTCCCCAATCTTCTGCAGCTGCAAAAGACTGTTTGAGTGAGCTTTACGCTTACACTCCACCAGGAGGTCTCCTGAACGAAGCCGCGAGGCATCAGGCCTCCCTGTGCAGCTCCGCAGGGTTTCTCCCACGAGGAAGGGGTGTAGGCGCGCAGCCTTCTTGCCCTCTGCGGTGCAGTGGACAATCAGGAAACGGGGCCAAATGTCTGCAGAATGGGACTGGGACTGGGACTGAGACTGTGGTTGGGACTGGGAAGCAGGACGAGGAGCTTCCGTCTCCGAGTCACTGTCGACTTCAAAGTCAACGCGTTTGACTCTCTTTCGGTTGCGTGAGAAAATATTTGAATGTGTGTGTGCCATGGTATTGGTTGCATGATTCATCCTCCGGGGACCCCAGCCGCCACCGACTCCAACAAGGGGATGCGCATAATGTCAGCGGGTCTCCAGCTGACGCGCACCAGGGCTACCCAGAAGACATACTCGGAGGAGTACCCCCGATTGACCCGTTAAGCCACCGCCTTCTACTACACTACCTGGGAGAGAAGACCGCTGTCGTATGACACCTGACCGGTAACAAAAGACCATCGCGTGGTGTCCAGCGTCTAACTAACTACCAGAAAGTGCAGCAGGGCAGGACGTGACCAGAGCCGATTGACTAGGCCGGGCCGCCTAGCCTCCTGTCTAGGAGAATTCAAGGCCAAAGCAGCGTGTTGGCACTACAGGACGCGACCTGTAGGAGGCCTCAGCTGCCAGGATCCTCTCCTCCTCCGACACAGGTCGCGGAGCACGGCAAACACTCCGGATCTTAAAAGACCACAGTAAAGAAAAAGGAGCATGAGCTACAAGACTAAAATGGGCCTTGTAGTAAACAGATAAGGTTATTGTAAAATATATAGGCCTGCAGGACTAAAATGGGCCCTGCAGGTTAGTGTGTAGGGACCAGTCTAACACTTGTAGAATATCTTCTACGAAGATGGTGTCAGAACTGGATAAGTGTTCGAACCCGAAAGAGCTGTATATCATATCTGATATCACCAGTCTTCTCCGGACAAGATGGCAACTCTTAGCTGGACCCTCGCCTGCGGCCTGTCTGGTATGGGTAACCCTATCCAGCGTAGCCCACAGGGTCAACGGGCCACATACGCCCCCCACCACGAGAAGGTGGTTGCCCCCGGGGGGCCTCCGAAGAGGACCCCTGGTGGACGAAATTAAAACCAGTGAAAGATGCGGGGGATGACTCCTGGAGAAAGGTCTCCTGAAGGGCCACCACACCCGGCTTTAGTGAATTAACTAAGATTTTAAGTTCTTCAAAGTTAGCCCGAAAACCTCGACAATTCCATTGTATTATTATATTAGTAGCCATTTAAAATGTGAAAGATTAAAAACCGCACAAAGCAGCGACGGCTATGTGACGGCTGATGTCTTTGAAGGGGACACAAGGGGCGATGGGGGCAGAGGGCGGTCCTCAATTGTGACCACCTCCATGTCCTCAAGGACATTAAAGGGGTTGGTCACCTCGACTCCCTTGTCTCCCTTCTGGGTCCTAGCTGACAGCGGACCCCAAGGTTTTTTATATTTGCTTTTCTTTCCAGATGGTTTGGGGGGAACAGGGGGGCGGGGGGCGGAGGCGCGCTGGGACTGAGGTCCCGACCCCGCGCCCTGGGTCGAGGACTTTGCGGTGCCAGGGGTCCCCGACGGCGGCCTGGCACCCTGGGCCGCGGGACTGGCAATGACCACCTTGGATGTGGTCACAACGTTCAATGACGACTTTGATGGACTGGCTGACTTGGACTGACTGGCTGACTTGGACTGACTGGCTGACTTGGACTGACTGGCTGACTTGGACTGACTGGCTGACTTGGACTGACTGGCTGACTGAACAGCAGGGGGCTTGGCCTGAAAAGTGAAAGGCAGGGGAGGGGTGTCTGTCTGACAGGCCACCTCCTTCCCCTTGGGTTTAGAAGAGAGAGCAGCAGAGTAAGAGACAGATGTGGAAGTGGATGATGTGTTCGAAGTGGAAGAGGCAGCCGAGGAACCAGACGCCATCCGGCGAGCTTCAGGGAAGGAGACCTTCTGCTCGACACGGATGCGCTGGATAGTGCATTCCTCCTTCCACTTCGGACAATCTTTGGAAGAAGAGGGGTGAGAACCTTTGCAATTGATGCAGGCGGGCGACGAGCCGCAGTCCTTGTCGTCGTGATCCTTCCCTCCGCACTTAGCGCAGGTGGGATCATTTCGACAGGACGCCTGCCCGTGCCCGAACCTTTGACACTTGAAGCAGCGAAGAGGCAACGGAATGAAGGCCTTAACCTTCACCCAGTAGAAGCCTGCCCACAGCTTCTCTGGTGCCGTTGGCTGGCCAAAAGTCAGAATAATGGTACCTGTTTTGAAGACCTTTGCATGGGTCACCGCTTGGGACTTGAGAGCGCGGATGAGCTCCGCCTCTCCCAAGTCTGCCAGAGCCTCGTCACGGATCACTCCTCGCGAGGAGTTAAGGGATCTGTGAGGGGAAACAGTAACGGGATAGTCCCCGATCTTCTGCAGCTGCAGCAGACTATTGGAGTGGGCTTTGCGTTTGCACTCCACCAGAAGATCCCCTGAGCGAAGCCGCGAGGCATCAGGCCTCCCTGTGCAGCTCCGCAGGGTCTCTCCCACGAGGAAGGGGTGCAAACGCGCTGCCTTCTTGCCCTCTGCTGTGCAGTGGACTATCAGGAAGCGTGGCCAGATTTCTATAGAATGGGACTGGGACTGGGGCTGAGACTGGGACTGGGGTCCAGGACCTGAAGCCTCTGTCTCTGAGTCGCTATCGACTTCAAAGTCGATATGTTTAACTCGTTTTCTGTTTCGTCTTTGTGAATATGTGTGTGCCATGTTATTTGTATAGTGTTTCATCCTCCGGGGTCCCCAGCCGCCACCGACTCCAACAAGGGGATGCGCGTAATGTCAGCGGGTCTCCAGCTGACGCGCACCAGGGCTACCCAGAAGATATACTCGGAGGAGTACCCCCGATTGACCCGTTAAGCCACCGCCTTCTACTACACTATCCGGGAGAGAGGACCGCTGTCGTATGACACCAGAACCGGTAACAAAGACCATCGCGTGGTGTCCAGGGTCAAACCTAACTACCAGAAAGTGCAGCAGGGCAGGACGTGACCAGAGCCGATTGACTAGGCCGGGCCGCCTAGCCTCCTGTCTAGGAGAATTCAAGGCCAAAGCAGCGTGTTGGCACTACAGGACGCGACCTGTAGGAGGCCTCAGCTGCCAGGATCCTCTCCTCCTCCGACACAGGTCGCGGAGCACGGCAAACACTCCGGATCTTAAAAGACCACAGTAAAGTAAAAGGGCTTGAGCTACAAGACTAAAATGGGCCTTGTAGTAAACAGATAGGGTTATTGTAAAATATGTAAGCCTGCAGGACTAAAATGGGCCCTGCAGGTTAGTGTGTAGGGACCAGTCTAACACTGTAGAATATCTTCTACTTAAGATGCCAGAACTGGACAAGGACTTAAACCAGGAAGGACTGTATATCATATCTGATATCTCCAGTCTTCTCCGGACAAGATGGCAACTCTTAGCTGGACCCTCGCCTGCGGCCTGTCTGGTATGGGTAACCCTATCCAGCATAGCCCACAGGGTCAACGGGCCACATACGCCCCCCACCACGAGAAGGTGGTTGCCCCCGGGGGGCGCTTCTAGAAGAAGTAAGCCTTGAACATACAATTTTGTTTAGTAGCCACAGTCAGACCGTCACCCAAAAAAGAAAAAAAAAAATGAAATGTGGCAGAAGATTACTGAAAAAGTCAACTCGTGTGGCATTGCACACCGCACGACACAAGAGTGCAAAGACAAATGGGACTAAAGGGGGCTGTGTTGAACAGACAAAGGGATCAGCGGAAAACTGGGGGAGGACCACCACCATCTCAAGTCCCCTTTGAGGATTTAATACTCGGCATCATTGGAAGGGACTCCAGCCTTATCAGTGGTATTGCAGGTAATTAAAAAAAAAAAAAAAAAAAAATTACTGTCTTTCCACGTCCCGCTCCTCCCCCCAAACACACAATATGCACACGCTCAAACCATCACCAGTGACACACACGTGAGAGCCAATTTATACACGCTCAAAGCCGAATCAGGGTCAGGTGGGGTCAGGTTGGTGAATGAAGTTTGGGGAATGGAAGGGTTAAAAAATAGTCGCCGCTAAAATACCAGTTGGCAAAACTCTTTAATATCCAAAAGTGGTTGATGCCCACAGCCCCCCCCCCCCCCCACCACACACACACACTGACCCACACACGCACCGCGGAGACCCTCGACACACACGCACAAATAGTCCCCCCCCCCCCCTTCATCACGTCATCAGTGCCAAGCCTCACATGTCGCAGTAGCTAAGAGGTTATGTTCCGGTCGACAAGAAGTCTGCGACAACGTTCGCTCTCAGACGCAAAAAGAGTCTGATGCAATCTTGCACATGTCATGTGGCAGGGTTGCATGTCCTAGTCTCACCCCCACGTGCACTCTGTCAGTTGGAGTCGAGTTAGTTAGTTAGGGCTTAACGCCGCGCGAGCAACAAGGACTAATTCGCGGCTAATGGGGTTCACTTTCTGCCAAGCCCTTTAAAACATAAAAATTTCCACGCTAAAACAAGATGTAAATATATTTTGAAAGTGTATTAGGTTTAAATGAGAAATATCCTTCAAGACTTTAGAAACTGAACATCAGAGGTCAAAGAGAATCTACATCACAGCACTGTATTTTGTAAAACAAATTGACATCTTTCAGGAAACTGAAGACGCTGTCGGGGGAGGGGGGGGGGGGCGGGACATCCCGGAACAGCATCTTCAGAGAATCCACACAGTTATGTTTGGCACGAATCTCAGTGAGATCAGTGCACGAGATTAAGAATAGTTAGTTATTTAGGGCTTAACGCCGCGCAAGCAACAAAGACTATTTCGCGGCTAGCACAGTCCCATCCTGCCAGGTCCTTTAAAACATAAAAGGGCTAGCTTAAAACATGATGTAAATATATTATTAAAAATTTGTGAGACTTAAATGAGATCCTGTACAAGATTGTATTCTTCCAGACTAAAAACGATATCACAGATTATGTTAGGCTGGAAGACTATATTTTATAGAGGTTGACCTCCTTCAAGAAATTGAAGATGTTGTCAGGGGGGACATCCCTGAACAACATCTTCAATGAGTCAACGGAATAAAACTTGTCACGAGACTCGGCGAGATCCACGCACGAGATCAAAAAGGTGCACGAGATTAAGAAATGTTCCACAGTATATGGTTGGTGGCATGGAACACACCAAGGGGGGGGGGGGGGTCTTCCCCCTTTAACAGATGGGAATGGGTAACATGCGTGTGTCCAATATGTAAACGAGTAAGAACGGTCTCCTCGCGCCGATTAAGTCGGCAGGGAGTGAGACTATCACAACCGGCAGACAGAGCTGTAGAGATGGAAGTCATGTACAAAGTCGTTGATGACAAATACATCTCAGTCAGCGATTTTAATGGCAAAATCTATATCCATTTTCGGAAATTCGAGAAAAAAAAGGAGACGGACTGGCCGCAACAAAATTTGGGGTTTCGTTTAAAATTGAACTGCCAAAGCTCAAAGAACAATTTGAAAAAATCGACGTCGCTATCAGCGACATAGAAAAGAAAAGAGCAGGTAAGTTTACACCAGATCATTTTGAACTGTCTTTATTCGCATAAAACAGACTGCATTTACCGTTTTGTTGATTTTACTTTGGTTATTTGGTTTTTTTGTCAACAGCAAAACCAGCTGCGACAACAGGCCAGAAACCGCCGTTTAACAGACCCAAACCAGCTGCGACAACA
The DNA here is from genome assembly GCA_018292915.2 of Batillaria attramentaria. Taxonomy (NCBI): domain Eukaryota; kingdom Metazoa; phylum Mollusca; class Gastropoda; family Batillariidae; genus Batillaria; species Batillaria attramentaria. Next base: position 203,884 of record JACVVK020000646.1, read on the forward strand.
TCAACAACAGGTGAGGTCAAGAAACCACCCCGCCACCTTAAAGGCAAGGGGGGACCAAAAAAACGAAAAATGGAGGAACTGCAAGACTCCCAGGCCAAGTTCACCGATGATGAGGTGAGGGAGGACACCCCCACACAATCACAGTATTTCTTTGGAAATACTTTGGCAGGTTTTTTGTGTTTTTTTTTTTAATTGAAAATCTGTCATGCAAGTAATTTGTTGTTGTTTTATTATTTATATAGCAAATACAATAAGTATAAGTTTATGATTTGCTTTGTTGCAGTGAGTGACTCAGAGTGACGTGCAAACATCGGTCACTGCTGCTGCCCCCCGATCTGTCTGTTGCTGGTGCTGCTGACGTTTTTTTTTTTTTTTTGTTGTTTTTTTTAAGTTGATCAATAAAGTTTGGGGAATGGGAGGGTTAAAGCAACCTCTTTGTGTGTAAAATTGCTTTGGTTTTTTTTTTTTTTTTTTTTTTTAATAGTTCAGTGTGCTTAAATATCTGTGAATGTGTGCCAAAACGAGGGAAGTTGGGGGACTTTGCTTGGCAACACTTAAATTAAGTTAGTTACAATCAAATTGTCTAAAAAAATCTGATTGCAGTTCAAGACACGGACACATTTGAGGAGAGCTTTACGCCGCGCAAGCTACAAAGACTATTTCGCGGCTAAGCGAGGTCCCTTTCTGCCAGGTCATTAAAAATAAAAGAGCGTACAATAAAACAAGATGTAAATATAAAATTATGTTAAAAATCTGCTGGGTTTAAATGAGTTTCTTCCGGGACTTAAAACACTGAACACGGAGACAAACGTCCATGATTCTGTCAGCCAACAATGTAACCCCAGCCAAAAGCGCCGCCATATTGAGTCGAATTATTCCGGGATAGCGGTTTTATTCCACCCCGGGAGGTGTATAACTTGTTAAAGTGTATACTCAAACAGACATGTATTTGTCTCGTGGAATTGGTCTGAATTTGTTGGTCACATACACTATTTAAGTCAGCCCAAACCCGCCACAACCCTGCACTCTCTTCTTGATTTTGGACGCTTTTTGGCCAAACCGGCAGACAGAGCTGTAGAGATGGAAGTCATGTACAAAGTCGTTGATGACAAATACATCTCAGTCAGCGATTTTCATGGAAAAATATACATACACTTTAGAAAATTCGAAAAAAAAAAGAAAAAAAAAGGACTGGCTGCAACAAAATTCGGGGTGTCCTTTAAGCATGAACAGCTGCCAAAACTCAAAGAACAATTTGAAAAAATCGACGTCGCTATAAGCGACATAGAAAAGAAAAGAGCAGGTAAGTGTGTGTGTGTGTGCAGTCCGTTTTTTTTTTGTTTTTTTTTTAATGAATGTACTCATTTTTAGTCATTCCATTTTTTTTAAAGTGTATACGTGTATGTTGTGATACTCTTAACCTTATTTTCTTTTATACTGTGCCGTGCGGGCACCAGAAGGAAATTTTCCGGTTTCTCGCAGACTAGAGGGACCCTGAGTACATTCCAGATTGTTCAGACAGACAGTGAGGCGGATGATGCTATGGACTCTTCAGGTGGTAAATTCACAATTGTTGGCATTTCTTATCAATGCGCTCCAACTGTGACTAAAACTGGCAACAGTCTTGGCACTGAAACCTGTAGAAACACAACAGCTCCTATCAACGGAAGTTGTCACACCATTACCACTGGCGATGTGTCATATCCTCATGGACACTATGACACAGATTATGTTCTGGCTCTTCACTTAGTTAGGGCTTAACGCCGCGCAAGCAACAAAGGCTAATTCGCGGCTAGCAAAAGTCCTTTTCTGTCAGGTCCTTTAAACATAAAAATTTCCACGTTAAAACAAGATGTAAATACATGCTAAAAATCTATTGGGTTTAAATGAGAGGTATCCTTCAAGACTTAAAAACTGGTCAAACGAGGTCAATGCAAGTCTTATTTAAACCAGATTATATTTTGTAGGAAAGACTGACCTCTTTCCGCAGGGGGACATCCCTGAGTGAGTGAGTGAGTTTTTAGGGCTTAAAGCCGCGCAAGCCACAAAGACTAATTCGCGGCTGAGTGTGTCTGCACTACATGAAAAAAAACAAAAATGTAACGTTGGACATAGGACGCAAACTGGTCTACGGGGCAATATAAACCCAGGACATGCAGGAGACGCTGCACCTTCATGCTAATTTATCGAACTCCCGGTTACAAAAAAGCGTAGAAAACATGACAATTACAACTAGGTAAAACAAAGATAAATACTAAGTGCATATACAGCAAATATTGCAACTTATCATCTCCTAGGCGCAATAAACCAGTTCGCAGCATATTCCCAACATCACTTATGCCTAACCACTGGTAGTGCAGACGTGAGTGAGGGGTTAAAAAGAAGAAATATAGATGAAAGGGCCAAACTTAGAAATCAGCTGAGAGAAGAGAGGAAGGACAGAGCGGCTAAATTCGGGAGGTTTTAAAGAGAAAGATACAGGTGAATGGGCTGGTGAGGGATAGACAGAGAGGTAGGAAGGAAAATTCCTTAGTTGCCAATGAAGACAACATGCCTGGGAGGCAGTTGGAGAACAGACCGCTCCAACACGGAACCTCCCCGCCGTGAGGCGGTTTGGGAAAACAACGCACCAGAGAGGGGTGCGTTGTGAAGGTCTTCAACATGACAGGTGTTCAGCAGCACCAGCAGGGCGCTGCGAACAAAGCCCGCCAGGCTGAAGACCAGGTGGGGGGAATCCAGTGAAGTCGGCCTTCAGAAACGACCCTCAGATGTCTCACTGGACCAAGGGTCAGCAGACACCCGCTTACTGACCTCCCCCCGGAGGAGATTTTAAGAGAGCAAAAGACAGGTGAATGGACCGAGTGAGGCAGAAATAAGAGTAAAGAAAGAGCAAAAGGGGTGGGCAAGCTTGGCAAAATCAGCCCCGCCGCGTGAAGGCGAGCCCATGGGGCCGGACATCCCTGAACAACACCTTCAATGAATCAACGGAATAGTGTTTTTTCGCGGATCTCGGCGAGATCCCAGCAAGAGATTAAAAAATGACTGACAGTGAATGGCTAATCATACGGGACACACCAGGGGGATCTTCCCCTTTCAGCAGATACAGATGGCGAAAGCATTACATATGATTTTCCTCAGTTAGCAGCTAAGAGCGAGGATACTCCCAATTTGGGAAACAGTGGTGCTAACACTAGCAGTTCTGTTGACAATTGTCCAAGCGCTACTGACAAGTCCATCAAAATAGCAAAGGCAAGTGGGAAATCTGGAGCAAAATATCACTATTGCGTGTTTTGTAAGAAACCACAGTCAAGACAACCTCGACACCTGGAAACTTGTCACAGTTCACGTGCTATGTGGAAGCCTGCTCACTTGTATCTTAGGTTTTATGCCTTTGATGCCTTTAAAAGTACAGTGCATCGTGTGTGTGTGTGTGTGTGTGTGTGTGTGTGTGTGTGCGTGCGTGTGTGTGTGTGTGCATGCAGTCCGTTTTTGTTTTTTTGTTTTTCAATGAATGTACTCATTTTTAGTCATTCCATTTTTTTTAGAAGTGTATACGTGTATGTTGTGATACTCTTAACCTTATTTTATTTTATGCTGTGCAGTGCGGGCACCAGAAGGAAATTTTCCGGTTGTTTTAAACTGGACAATAAAGATGTTTTGAATTTGAATTTGAAACTTGTCATCGACATGAAAAAGGAATGATAAAGTATTTAAATGCAAACGGGAAGCAGAAGAAAGCAGAGCTGAGCAAACTTAGGAATGCAGGGGATTACCATCATAAATTGGCAGTTAAAAAGGCAGGAATAGGCGAGTATGTGGCAAAACGCAGCAAGCGTGATCAGTGTGCTTCACCCTCAAAGTATGTCCACTGCCCAGCCTGCCTCGGTTTCTTTCAGAAGATTGACCTGTACAGGCATAGTTGTCCAGCAGGAGAAAAAGGTGGACCACGACGGCAACTGGCCTCGATGTTTACTACTTCCTTGAGAAGAGCAGTAAACGGCTTGCAGCATTCAGGTTCTCCACAATTTGAAAGAATGCAAGATCTTGAAGCATGTCAACACGAGATCAGATGGTTGAGTATTGGCAACTGTCTGCCTCGCCTGATTGTCAACTGGGATGCTTTGAGGGATTTCTTCAAAGCTGAAGAACAATCTGCAACAGAGTCCAGTGTGAAGAAGAAGGCTGGAGACCTGAGGAAGAAGTTTCAGTCACCCACCAACAGGCCGTATTGTTTGTTCCTTGCTGATGTCATCAAGGTGTTTGATCGGATCAACACTGAACTCCAAGCTGAGGAACCGAAAGTGCATTAGCTGAGAGGGCTGCTGAATGACTTGTTGAAGCAACTGCTGCTTCGATTTGTTCAGCCCTCTGCCTTGAGAGGGAAGACACAGATGGCAGATGCTGACTTCAAATCAAAGAGCAACCTGAAGGAGAAGTCTGAGCTCATCATTGGAGAAGAGGCTCGTACTTTCATTGATCATGCCACAGAAAATCACTTGCGTTCTGAGAGAGTGGAGGAATTCTAAAATGGTGTGCAGATGTTCTTCAAGGCTGCCTGTGAGTACATTTTGAAGAAACTGCCCCTCAGATGAGCTGCTCCTGCATGCTGAAGTTGTAGACCCCATAAAACAAGTGGATGTCAAGTATTCCTCTTTGGAATATTTTCTGAAGAAGTTTCCAGTGCTTAAGCCTGCAGGTGCTACTATGACAGACATACAGCTGGAGTTTTCAACATACCAAGCTGCAGACATCAGCGAGTGCATCAAACACACCAACAGAGTTGATGCAACTTGGAGAGAGATTGCAAAGCTGAAAGAGAACAAGCAGCTGGCATTTCAGCACCTGCCCTCTGTGATGTTTGGCATTATGACAATACCACATTCCTCAGCTCATTGTGAGCGTGTGTTCTCTGTGGTCAGAAAGAACCACACAGACTTCAGGGGCTCCCTTGGACTTGACACAGTTGAGGCTTCAATTCAAAATACTTTATTGTCTGTTTAAGAAAGACTCTAAAAAAAAAAAAATAAAAAAACAGATGGTTTTGGTGGTGGCCAAGAGCAGGCCAGGAGCAGCCCTTGACAGAAAGTACAAAAGGAGTCAGCTTCAGAGCTTGAAAAGTGCGTACTACAAATCTCTGAAAGGTTGAAAAATGACGAACAATCAGCAGACTTTTGGATTCTTTCACTGTGTTTGATTTTTGTCATTGGTGTTGTGTCTTGGCTTACTTTCACTAACTAGAACAAAGTAGTAGATGCTGTCAATGCTCGTATTTGTTGCTTGGAACAAAGCAAGAAGTTGTCATGAACCTTGAAACTGGCCAATTAAAGTTATGTGAAACAGATGATGGTGTATTTTTTCTGTTTTGAATTTGAAGAAGTTTGCTGTGAGTGACTACTTATTAACAGTATCATAGTAAGTATGCAGTTCATTCCTTTTTTCTTTTTTACTACCTACTGACCATCCAGTAAGGTTGTCCCTGAAAATTTTTGTATGTCCCTGATTTTCATCAAGAGTGTCCCTGGAATCTAAAATCAGGGGAAGGCAGCCCTGTGGTATGCAAGCCACAACGTCATTTCGAGACTCAACATAAAGATGAGCCAGAGGTTTGCCAAATGATGGCTGCGACAAAAGAGAACAGGAGAGAAATGCAGGATCTCCTTCGAAATAGGGGCATACAGATCCATAACAAAAAGTGGCCATGGAGGGGCGAGGAAACATCATTGTGAAAAGACGACCCGCGCAATCAAGCTCCAGTGACGAATTTCAAGAATGCCCACTTTGCAAAGCATATGAAAAGAAAGCAGCTGTGGCGTCACAGGTGCCTGGTGAAAGATGGTGACAATAGAAACATCACACGACACTCAGACGCGCTTACACTTGTGGAGACCAACCAACATGATCCTGCAGTTGACACTGTCTTGCAAAACATGACTAGTCATGTCAACCGAAAAATGATTCGGGCGGATGCATCTTTGATGGACTTGGCCAGAACAATGCTGAGGTGGAACTGTACTACTAAACGGAATCCAGAATATGTTCGGACGAACCTCAATTTAGTCTGCCAGCTGCTGAGCCTCTTCCGACAGATGTATCCGAATGCCAGTGCTGCAGACATGATTGACTGTAGCACCTTTGACCACCTGATCAACTGCGTCCGTGAGAAGGTTGGAATGCTGGATACTAGGAGTGTGAAAATACCCTCCAAAACCAAACGGCTCAGAAGTATGATAGTAATTTTCTTTCATAGGTTGGTAAACTGACTTTTCTATGTCATATTCTTGGGGGATGGAGGGGGGGGGGGGGGGATGGGGGGGGGGGGGCATCACAGTCTGACAGCTGCAGACCTCAAGCTCTTTTTTCATTTAATTATTTCCTTCGCACATTTGAGTTCTGAGCATGGAATGCATTTTATTTTGACATGCTAAGTATTTCATGTGCAACAAAGGGGTAAGTATTACACTAAGGTAGACTTTTTGTTGGTAGTTTGTTTGTTTTGTTTTTTGGTGGGTTTTGTTTGTGGGGGGGGGGGGGTCTGATATTTGTCTGATAACAGAAAAAGGCATAGGAAAAGCAAACAACAAATCTATTTTGTGGCAGTTCGGAATAATGCTTCCTGTGGCAAATGACTCAGAAACAATATCCTCATATCCGTCACCATTTTGGTATAGACTGGATAGTTATGTCTTCGTATTTTCTTCTTTCTTTCTTTTTTTTTTTTTTTTTGGGGGGGGGGGGGGGCAGCAGATGCACAGACAAAGAATTCCCTGGCATTGAAAGAGAAGTGAGAGGATGTGATCAAAGAGGTTGAGCACTTCAAGAAGTTAATGTTTAACGACTGGGATTCTGAGGTCGGCCGACAAAGCGTCCAAGAGGCGAAGAAGTCCAGAGGAAACAAAATCACTGCCGTGCCTCTTGCTGAGGACATCAGCAAGTCCTCAGCTTTCCTTAAAAAGGAAATTAAGGAGCTGAGCATGGTAATGCTTCAGAGGACTAATTAACTGCATGAATCATGCATAGAGGAAGTTAGTTTAGTTAGTTAGTTATTTAGGGCTTAACGCCGCGCAAGCAACAAAGACTATTTCGCGGCTAGCACAGTCCCATCCTGCCAGGTAATTTAAAACATAAAAAGGGCTAGCTTAAGACATGATGTAAATATACATTAAGAATTTGAGACTTAAATGAGATCCTGTACAAGATTAATTTCTTCAGGCCTAAAAACAGTATCACAGGTTGCATTATATAAAAGACTATATTTTATGAAAGAGATTACATTCTTTCAAGAAATTGAAGATGTTGTCAGGGGGGACATCCCTGAACAACACCTTCAATGAATCGGCGGTGTAATACTTGTCTCGAATTTCGGCGAGATCCACGCACGAGATCAAGAAATGATGGACAGTGAAAGGCTCGTCACACGGGACACACCAGGGGGGATCTTCCCCTTTCAAAAGATGAGAGTGCGTAATGTGGGTGTGCCCGATGTGGAGCCGACTAAGAACGGTCTCCTCGCGCCGGTTAGGTCGGCAGCGAGGGAGACTATCACAGAGGCTTGGAAGGATTTTAAAGAGTTTGTTCTCTGGGAGGGCAGCCCATTGGGTCTGCCACTCCTTTTGAACAAAAATGGAAACTAAAGGCTTAAAATCTGAACAGGGCATGCACTCATCCTCCACAGGGCCATCGCGGGCAGCGTTCGCAGCCCGGTCAGCGCACCTGTTTCCTCGGATGCCCGCATGACCTGGGACCCAGATAAAAACAATGTCCTTGTTGTCGGCAATCAAGGATGCATGCAGTTCATGGATCAACACCAGGAGCGGGTGATCCAATCTCCTGCCATGCAGAGCCTGGAGAGCCGACAAGGAATCAGTCAGAATTAAAAAATTGCACTCAACAGACTGGTACACGTGCCGAAGTGCGAGTAAAATGGCTCGCAGCTCGGCACTGTACACAGAACTACCGTCCGCTAGGCGCCGAGTAAAAACGCGGCCGTCCATGACTGCAGCAGCCCCAACACGACCGTCCTCAGACTTGGACCCGTCAGTGAAGATCTGACGGAAGCCCGGGAAGTCGGCCAGGATCTGCTGCAGACCGTGAAAATAAACAGGGTCGGGGGTCAAATCTTTTTTATGTGCTGTCAGGTCCAGCCTGACTTCAGGGGTGGGTAGTGTCCAAGGAGGCGTAGCTGGGAATAAAGTTTCTTCGACAGAATTGATGTCCACTCCGGCCGCCTGTAAAAGGGGTCGGACACGGAGGGACAGGGGCTTGGGCTCGTTCTTATGTACATCATAAAGATCTTCATAAACAGGGTGGAAGACACAGTTAAAAGCCGGGTTGTCCGGGTTGGCCTTCAGCTTCAGCACATAGTTGAGCATGAGACGAGTGCGGCGGAGCGCCAGAGAGGGTTCACCCGCCTCAGCGTACAAACTATGTACTGGGGACGTCCTGAAGGCGCCCAGACAAATACGAAGACCCTCATGATGGACAGTGTTTAGGAGTTTAAGGGTGGACTTGGAAGCAGAGCTGTAAACAATGCAACCATAGTCCAGCTTGGAACGGACAAGAGCTCGGTAGAGGCGCAACAGGACGGTACGGTCACCACCCCAGTCGGTGTGACCCACGACCCGAAGGACGTCCAGTGCCTTCATACACGAAGCTCGTAGATACTTGATGTGGCTGAGAAAGGTGAGTCGGCGGTCAAAAATAAGACCAAGGAACTTTGCCTCCTGGACAACTTTAACAGGGGAACCATCAATACTAACGGCGGGTTCGGGAAAGACCCCGTGAAGTTTCGTGAAGTGCGTGCAAACTGTTTTGGACGGTGAAAATTTAAAACCATTCTCAGCGACCCATTTCTGGACGCTGTTGACACAAAGCTGTAGATGCCTCTCCACCCGGTGAAGCGACTTGCCTTTGACACAAAGGGCGAAGTCGTCAACGAATAGAGACGCATCTGTTCCTTTGGTTACAGCTTTCACTATGTTGTTAATTTTTAAACTAAAAAGAACAGGAGACAGAATGCTGCCCTGAGGAACACCCATCTCCTGCTCCTGACAATCTGACAAAGTAGAACCGATGCGGACTCGGAAGGACCGTCCAGATAAAAATTGATCAATAAAAGTAGGTAGCCGACCCCGGAAGCCTATGTCATGTAAGTCGGACAGGATGCCGAACTTCCATGTGGTATCATAGGCCTTCTCGAGGTCGAAGAAAATGGCTACAGTATGCTGTTTATTAGCAAAGCCGTCCCGTATGAAGGACTCAAATCGGACCAGGTGGTCAAGGGTGCTTCGGCCTTGTCTGAACCCGCACTGCAGGTCAGAAAGGTGTCCCTCGGATTCAAGAACCCACACGAGACGACTGTTAACTAACCGTTCCATGGTTTTGCAAAGACAACTAGTGAGCGCAATTGGGCGATAATTACCCGGATCAGAATGATCCCTCCCAGGTTTCGGAATAGGGACCACCACCGCCTCACGCCATGAGGGCGGAAAGACGCCAGTGGTCCAGATATGGTTGAAGACAGAAAGGAGAACAGAAAGAGCTTCCTCGGGAAGATGAGTCAGAAGCTGGTAGTGGACAGTGTCCAGGCCAGCAGCAGAATCATTGCTCTTCAGTAGAGCTTGCTGAAGTTCATCTGAACTAAACACAGAGTTATATGGTTCGGTGTTAGTGGACTGGAAGTTGCAGGGGGAAGATTCCTTAATTTGTTTGATCCTCTGGAAAGAGGGAGAATAGTGATTAGAGGATGAGTTGTGCGACAGGGTTGACGCCAACAAGTCAGCAACAGCTTTCCTGTCGGCGACAAGCCTGTCACCCACTCTGAGATGGCGGATAGAAGAAGTATTACCTTTACCTTTGATTCTGCGAATAGCCTTCCAAATCTTTTGAGAAGGGGTCTTGGATGACAGGCCGGAGACGAACTGCCTCCAGGACAGCCTTCTCTGCTGCTTATAAATAAAACGAGCTTTCGCTCGAGACTGTTTAAATGCTAAAAAGTTAGCCTGGGAGGGGCATCTGAACGCTCGTCTTTGTGCGCGCTTGCGATCTTTCTGCGCATTTTTACACTGTTGGTTGAACCATGGAATTTTAGGACCTTTGTGGATTGTCGAGGTTTTCGGGATGGCATCGTTGGCCACTTCAATCAAAATATTAGTAAAAGCGGAGGCAGGATCCTCCGAAGACATCACCGCCTCCTCGGTCAGACGTGACCGGCAAGAGGCACTAAACAAATCCCAGTTAGCCTTCTTCAGGTTCCAACGACCCACTGTTGCGTCCTCCTCGCTGCTGGCGGTCGACAGGATGACCGGGAAGTGGTCGCTGCCACACAGGTCATCGTGGACACGCCACTCAAAATCCAGGACGAGGGAAGGATCACAGACAGACAGATCGAGGACCGAAGAAGTACCAGTTGCAGGATGAAGGTAAGTAGGAGAGCCATCGTTTAAGACACAGAGGTCAAGCGAGGAAAAGAGATCCTCTAGAACCTGACCCCTGTCGTTTGAGTGGTCGCTGCCCCAGAGTGGAGCATGACCGTTGAAATCCCCAAGCAGAAGAAAGGGGCGGGGGAGCTGTTCTATAAGGGAGTTGAGATCTCTCGAGGAGACACGTTCGGACGGCGGCAGGTAAATGCTGCACACCGTGACAGACTTATGTAGAGAAATGCGAACAGCAATGGCTTGCAACTGGGTGTTTAGGGGAACTGGACTGTATAAAATGTCCTTGCGAATTAAAATCCCAACGCCACCATGAGGCCTCTCCGAAGAGGACCCCTGGTGGACGAAATTAAAACCAGTAAAAGATGCGGGGGATGACTCCTGGAGAAAGGTCTCCTGAAGGGCCACCACACCCGGCTTTAGTGAATTTACTAAGATTTTAAGTTCTTCAAAATTAGCCCGAAAACCTCGACAATTCCATTGAATTATTCTATTAGTAGTCATTTAAAATTGTGTAGGATTAAAAACCGCACAAAGCAGCGACGGCTATGTGACGGCTGATGACTTGGAAGGGGACACAAGGGGCGATGGGGGCAGAGGGCGGTCCTCAATTGTGACCACCTCCATGTCCTCTAGGACACTAAAGGGGTTGGTCACCTCGACTCCCTTGTCTCCCTTCTGGGTCCTAGCTGACAGCGGACCCCAAGGTTTTTTATATTTGCTTTTCTTTCCAGATGGTTTGGGGGGAACAGGGGGGCGGGGGGCGGAGGCGCGCTGGGACTGAGGTCCCGACCCCGCGCCCTGGGTCGAGGACTTTGCGGTGCCAGGGGTCCCCGACGGCGGCCTGGCACCCTGGGCCGCGGGACTGGCAATGACCACCTTGGATGTGGTCACAACGTTCAATGATGACTTTGATGGACTGGCTGACTTGGACTGACTGGCTGACTTGGACTGACTGGCTGACTTGGACTGACTGGCTGGCTGGACAGCAAGGGGCTTAGCCTGAAAGGTGAAAGGTAGGGGAGGGGTGTCTGTCTGACAGGCCACCTCCTTCCCCTGGGGTTTAGAAGAGAGAGCAGCAGAATAAGAGATGGATGTGGATGTGGATGATGTGTTCGAAGTGGAAGAGGCAGCCGAGGAACCAGACGCAATCCGGCGAGCTTCAGGGAAGGAGACCTTCTGCTCAACACGGATGCGCTGGATAGTGCATTCCTCTTTCCACTTCGGACAGTCTTTAGAGGAGGACGGATGGGAACCCTTGCAGTTCACGCAGTGGGGCGACGAGCTGCAGTCCTCGCCGTCGTGATCCTTCCCTCCGCACTTAGCGCAGGTGGGATCATTTCGACAGGACGCCTGCCCGTGCCCGAACCTTTGACACTTGAAGCAGCGAAGAGGCAACGGAATGAAGGCCTTAACCTTCACCCAGTAGAAGCCTGCCCACAGCTTCTCTGGTGCCGTTGGCTGGCCAAATGTCAAAATGATGGTACCAGTTTTAAAAACTTTAGCGTGGGTTACTGCCTGAGACTTCAGGGCGCGGATGAGCTCCGCCTCCCCCAAGTCCGCCAGTGCCTCATCACGGATCACTCCCCGTGAGGAGTTAAGAGATCTGTGAGGGGAAACAGTGACAGGGTAGTCCCCAATCTTCTGCAGCTGCAAAAGACTGTTTGAGTGAGCTTTAACGCTTACACTCCACCAGGAGGTCTCCTGAACGAAGCCGCGAGGCATCAGGCCTCCCTGTGCAGCTCCGCAGGGTTTCTCCCACGAGGAAGGGGTGTAGGCGCGCAGCCTTCTTGCCCTCTGCGGTGCAGTGGACAATCAGGAAACGGGGCCAAATGTCTGCAGAATGGGACTGGGACTGGGACTGAGACTGTGGTTGGGACTGGGAAGCAGGACGAGGAGCTTCCGTCTCCGAGTCACTGTCGACTTCAAAGTCAACGCGTTTGACTCTCTTTCGGTTGCGTGAGAAGGTATTTGTATGTGTGTGTGCCATGGTATTGGTTGCATGATTCATCCTCCGGGGACCCCAGCCGCCACCAGACTCAACAAGGGGATGCGCATAATGTCAGCGGGTCTCCAGCTGACGCGCACCAGGGCTACCCAGAAGACATACTCGGAGGAGTACCCCCGATTGACCCGTTAAGCCACCGCCTTCTACTACACTACCTGGGAGAGAGGACCGCTGTCGTATGACACCTGACCGGTAACAAAAGACCCATCGCGTGGTGTCCAGCGTCTAACTAACTACCAGAAAGTGGCAGCAGGGCAGGACGTGAACCAGAGCCGATTGACTAGGCCGGGCCGCCTAGCCTCCTGTCTAGAGAATTCAAGGCCAAAAGCAGCGTGTTGGCACTACAGGACGCGACCTGTAGGAGCCTCAGCTGCCAGGATCCTCTCCTCCTCCGACACAGGTCGCGGAGCACGGCAAACACTCCGGATCTTAAAAGACCACAGTAAAGAAAAAGGAGCATGAGCTACAAGACTAAAATGGGCCTTGTAGTAAACAGATAAGGTTATTGTAAAATATATAGGCCTGCAGGACTAAAATGGGCCCTGCAGGTTAGTGTGTAGGGACCAGTCTAACACTTGTAGAATATCTTCTACGAAGATGGTGTCAGAACTGGATAAGTGTTAGAACCAGAAAGAGCTGTATATCATATCTGATATCACCAGTCTTCTCCGGACAAGATGGCAACTCTTAGCTGGACCCTCGCCTGCGGCCTGTCTGGTATGGGTAACCCTATCCAGCATAGCCCACAGGGTCAACGGGCCACATACGCCCCCCACCACGAGAAGGTGGTTGCCCCCGGGGGGCGCATAGAGGAAGAAAGTGGGAGGCCTGAGACCTGTGAGTCGTGAAGGAAGAGGGGGAAGGTTTTGGCAACAAAAGTCACTAATCTACTGAATAGGAAAAGTCTGATAATATGGTTTTCAAAAGAGAAAATACATGCTTTTTTAAATATAAAAAGCAAATTCATGACAAACAGAACAGGAAGAAGGTTTTAGACAACGTGTAAATTGAACGTGTCAAGTACTGGACCTTGTCCTGAAGGCTACATGATATTGCCACTCTTAAAAAAAAAAAATGTATTGAGCTTGCCCTTTTTTTAAAAACTTGTACCGGACGTATCTCAAAGTGCTGATTAGACATGTATAACAGATGTTTGGCATGGATACGAACCCCTGACTCCATATTTTGAAAGAACATTCACTGATTGAGTTTTTCGTTGTGCATTATTCAGATGTAAATGGCAACTGGAATCTCCAGGGGTACGTGGCTGAGACTGCTAGCAGACTGGGGCTGCCTGATGGCTACTTCTGCCAACAGGCCTACACAGCAACAGAGGGCTACACTTTACACCCCCCCCCCCCCCCAAGGTGCCTGAGCTTATCCCCAACTTGACTCCTGAGGGCAGCACCCAGCAACAGAGACCTACTCTGTTGCTGGTTCACACTCCCCTGATGCCTCAGCCGACACCTCAGTGTGAGGAAGAGGATCTGGATGGGAAGTTCCCCCCCCCCCCCCCCCAAAAAAAAAAAAAAAAAAACTTTTCAATTTGTTAAGGTAGACTCATGACAATAAATCAAGTGTGTACATTTTGCTCTGAAATGACTAAAGGGAGATAAGAAAAAAAAAACACACATTTGAGTTTGTCAGAGAGTGAATTTGAGTATCCCGTGTTTTAATGTTGTCACGGAGTGAATCTCGAGTATCCCATGTTTTGTTACAGAATTTTTTTACCGCTCCAGAGGAGCGAAAAACCTGCGGATTTGCAGCGGATCGTAGGCGTGGCCGCCTTCGCCGCCAAATTTCCAGACACGTAATTTGCACTGCCTGATCACTGGCACTGGTTGCATGTCCAAAAGATGGCCAAGCAAAAAGTCGTCCTTAGAAAAGAAGACATTGAGAAACTAATTTAGTTTCGTGCAATCCTGCCATATATGACGTCACCCGGGACGACCACAGAGATGCCCAGCTTACCGAAAACATATGGACCAGTATTGAAAAAGAAATAAACCACCAAACATTGACGGGTGAGTAAATTTCTGTTCTAGTTTAATCATTACTGCGCAAGGAATGTGGCGGCTACAGGAAGGGGCAGGGTGAAAAAGGGAGGGGAATTTTGGCGGTAGCCGGCGGCATTTGTCTTTAAAGGACTCTTGTGGACAGGATTTCACAACAGATATATTTATGAGTGATCTAGCAAATAACTTTTACAATGCCTGGTGTGCAACATTTTCCCAACCCACCAAAAGATTGTACTGCTCATAGGCACGTGATAAATGTTGGCAAAAGCAGATACAAGAAAACATACACTCTGCTGATCATCAGTGCAGCTCCTACGCATTCCTGAAAGTTCTCCAATCAGACACTGATTGAAGCAAATTTCCGCAGAACTCTTCAGTAGTTTCTTGCTTTTCTTCAACAAACTTCACCAACATTCCAAGACTACTTTTTCTAAGCATTTTGTTGATGGCGACAAAATTTTCCTGTGGTCTGCCCGTTTCAGAATAGGTGCTATTGCCAAACACCAACATGTATGCCGAGGCTTTCCGTCGCGTGCTGAAAAACATATATTTCAGTCGAAAACAGAATAGGAGAGTAGATTATCTGTTTGTGACCCTTCTCAAAAATTGCAAGAGACAAGGCTGTTGAAGAACTCATCTAGCTAGGAAAAGGGAAAGGTTACTCATCGCTTGCGAGAAATTAAAAACAGACAGAAAGAAGCAGATAATGTTAGGGGGATACAAAGAAACAGTGATGTTGAGACGGAATGGTCTGTGCCTTCTGCAACTGACAAGAACAAAGTGTACTCTGTGAAAAGAGTCCTGTGTGAAATGTGCACATGAAGACTGGAATGTGATGACTTGCCAGGTATGCATCCACATGAAGTGCAGCCAGTCATTACGTGTAATTACTACGGTTTTCAGTCATTTCATGTCATGACTGTTTCAATCAGTAGCTTCATGAAATGACTGAAAATCGTAGGGACTTCGTGAAATTACTGGCAATAGCGTATAGCGTTACACTTGACCAGAACTGATATCACGGCTGTAGAATACGTGATATGTGTCAGCAGTAACTTGACATCCCGTTGTAACGGCGCAAGGATATGTCAAATGTACGGGCACAAAGAGTGCCAAACAAAAAAAGTGCTCTTGTTTCAGAAACAATAGGAAATGCAATAGCCGCTGCCACCACAGTCTCAAGTGTAAAAAACAAAATGTGCCAATGAAAAATTGAAGTTTGTCTTTTAATGTTTTTTTTTTTAATCATTGCTAATATAACAGAAAAGGGGAAATCCCCCACATCCGCTTTTATGTCTTTATCATTGCTGATTAAACAGAAGGATAGTCCCCTGAGTTTTTTTAAGACGGTGTGTGTGTGTGTGTGTGTGTGTGTGTGTGTGTGTGTGTGTTTCAGCAATTCACATGATGTCTGCACAGAAAACCTGTGACTTTTACGAAATGACTAGTTTCACATGTTGACGGTGAGGTCAATATGCAAATTTAGACATTTACATGTAATGACTAGTAATGTCACGAAGTCCCTACGATTTTCAGTCAGTCGGACCTACGACAGGAAAGCGGGTGTAAGGACGTTTGAGGTGGGAGATTGGGTCCTCCACCTCAAAACGCCTGCAAAGCAGAACAAACTAAATTGTGCCTAGGATGGGCCATTTTTGGTCGTAAAGAAACTAGGGGAACTGACGTACAAACTCCAAAGGGGCCCGGATTCACGCCCCTTGATTTCTCACGCAGACCACATTAAACGGTACCATACCGCGGACCCACTTAATTGGTTGGACGACGATAGCGTCCCTGAAACAGTGACGACAGATACTAGCAACCCCAACCCCGCATCCCCCACCCCACCCCCGCCTGAAAGTCTGGGGCGAGGTCGGCGTGCAAAAAAGAAACCTGTGAGAATGGACCTGTAAGAAGTAGCTTAGGGAAGCTGAGAGCTGGGACAGGTTCATGACAGGTCCGGGCAAGCTGGGGATGGTCAAATACAGGGAGTGGGGAGGGAGGGAGCGTCGATACGTTAGTGGTATTAAACAAAAGTTTTGCTGAGTTGCAAAAAGGAAAGAATATGGGTCTAATATATGTTACTGGGAGACTGAGGGCGTCAGAGACGTTAGGGTTAGTTAGTTATTTAGGGCTTAACGCCGCGCAAGCAACAAAGACTATTTCGCGGTTAGCACAGTCCCATCCTGCCAGGTCCTTTAAAACACAAAAGGGCTAGCTTAAAACATGATGTAAATATATTATTAAAAATTTGTGACTTAAATGAGATCCTGTACAAGATTGTATTCTTCCAGACTAAAAGTTAGTTAGTTAGTTATTTAGGGCTTAACGCCGCGCAAGCAACAGAGGCTAATTCGCGGCAAAGAGCGGTCCCTTCCTGCCAGGTCATTAAAAATAAAAGGGCATACAATAAAACAGGATGTAAATATATACTAAAAATCTACTGGGTTTAAATGAGAAGTTCTTTCAAGACTTAAAGTATTTAACGGACGGAGGTCAATGAAAGACAATGAGTTTCCAATTAAATTTTATAAAACAGGTTGGCCTCCTTTAAGAAACTGAAGATGCTGTCAGGGGGACATCCCTGAACAGCACCCTCAGCGAGTCCGCACAATAATGTTTCTCCCTGATCTTGGCAAGGTCCACGCAGGAGATCAGGAAATGATGGACAGAAAAAGATTCATGACAAGGAACACACCATGGGGGGTCTTCCCCTTTCAAAAGATGTGAATGCGTGATGTGAGTGTGTCCGATGTGAAGGCGACTAAGAATGGTCTCCTCGCGTCGACTAGGTCGGCAGCGAGGGAGACTATCACAGATACTTGGAAGGATCTTGAAAAGTTTGTTCTCCGGGAGAGCAGCCCATTGGGTCTGCCACTCCTTTTGAACAAACTTTGAAACTAAAGGCTTAAAATCTGAACAGGCCACGTACTCATCCTCCACAGGGCCATCGCGGGCAGCGTTCGCAGCCCGGTCAGCGCACCTGTTTCCTCGGATGCCCACGTGACCTGGGACCCAGATAAAAACAATGTCCTTGTTGTCGGCAATCAAGGATGCATGCAGTTCATGGATCAACACCAGGAGTGCGTGATCCAATCGCCTACCATGCAGAGCCTGGAGTGCCGACAAGGAATCAGACAGGATTAAGAAATTGCACTCATTAGACTGGTACACGTGCCGAAGTGCGAGTAAAATGGCTCGCAGTTCGGCACTGTACACAGAGCTACCGTCTGCTAAGCGCCGGGTAAAAACGCGGCCGTCCATGACTGCAGCAGCCCCAACACGACCATCCTCAGACTTGGACCCGTCGGTAAAAATCCGTCGGAAGCCTGGGAAGTCGGCCAGGATCTGCTGCAGACCGTGAAGATAGATAGGGTCAGGGGTCGAATCCTTTTTATGTGCTGTCAGGTCCAGCCTGACTTCAGGGGTGGGAAGTGTCCAAGGGGGCGTAGCTGGAAATAAAATTTCTTCGACAGAATTGATGTCCACTCCGGCCGCCTGTAAAAGGGGTCGGACACGGAGGGACAGGGGCTTGGGCTCGTTCTTATGTACATCATAAAGATCTTCACAAACAGGGTGGAACACACAGTTAAAAGCCGGGTTGTCCGGGTTGGCCTTCAGCTTCAGCACATAGTTAAGCATGAGACGAGTGCGGCGGAGCGCCAGAGAGGGTTCACCCGCCTCAGCGTACAAACTATGTACTGGGGACGTCCTGAAGGCGCCCAGACAAATACGAAGACCCTCATGATGGACAGTGTTTAGGAGTTTAAGGGTGGACTTGGAAGCAGAGCTGTAGACAATGCAACCATAGTCCAGCTTGGAACGGACAAGAGCTCGGTAGAGACGCAGCAGGACGGTACGGTCACCACCCCAGTCGGTGTGACCCACGACCCGAAGGACGTCCAGTGCCTTCATACACGAAGCTCTAAGGTACTTAATATGGCTGAGAAAGGTGAGTCGGCGGTCAAACATAAGACCAAGGAACTTTGCCTCCTGGACGACTTTAACAGGGGAACCATCAATACTAAGGGCGAGTTCGGGAAAGACCCCGTGAAGTTTCGTGAAGTGCATGCAAACTGTTTTGGACGGTGAAAATTTAAAACCATTCTCAGCAACCCATTTCTGGACGCTGTTGATACAAAGCTGCAGATGCCTCTCTACCCGGTGAAGCGACTTGCCTTTGACACAAAGGGCAAAGTCGTCAACGAATAGAGACGCATCTGTTCCTTTGGTTACTGATTTCACTATGTTGTTTATTTTGAGGCTAAAAAGGACAGGGGAGAGGATGCTGCCCTGGGGCACACCCATCTCCTGCTCCTGGCAATCTGAAAGAGTAGAACCAACACGGACTCTAAAGGACCGGCCAGTTAAAAATTGGTCAATAAAAATAGGTAGACGACCCCGGAAGCCTATGTCATGCAAGTCTGACAATATGCCATACTTCCATGTAGTATCATAGGCCTTCTCGAGGTCGAAGAAGATGGCTACTGTGTGCTGTTTATAGATAAAACCGTCCCTTATGAAGGACTCGAAGCGAACCAGGTGGTCAATGGTGCTTCGGCCCTGCCTAAACCCGCACTGCAGGTCAGACAGGAGTCCTTCGGATTCGAGAACCCAAACAAGACGAGCATTGACCAGCCGCTCCATGGTCTTACAAAGACAGCTGGTCAGGGCGATAGGTCGATAATTGCCCGGTTAGTTAGTTAGTTATTTAGAGCTTTACGCCGCGCAAGCAACAAAGGCTAATTCGCGGCTAGCAAAAGTCCCTATCTGCCTGGTCCTTTAAAACATAAAATTTCCAAGTTAAAACAAGATGTAAATATATACTAAAAATCTATTGAGTCTAAATGAGAAATATCCTTGAAGACTTAAGGACTGGGAAACTGAGGTCAGTGCAAGTCATATTTAAACAAGACTATATTTTGTAGAAGAGGTTGACCTCTTTCAGAAAATTGAAGATGTTGTCAGGGGGGACATCCCTGAACAACACCTTCAATGAATCGACGGAGTAGTGTTTCCCGCGGATCTCGGCGAGATCCCAACAGGAGATTAAAAAATGACTAACAGTGAAAGGCTCATCACACGGGACACACCAGGGGGGATCTTCCCCTTTCAGCAGATGGGAATGCGTGATGTGTGTGTGCCCAATGTGGAGCCGGCTAAGAACTACCTCCTCGCGCCGATTAGGACGGCAACGAGGGAGGCTATCACAGAGATTTGGTAAAACTTTGTACAGTTTGTTCTCAGGGAGAGCAGCCCATTGGGTCTGCCACTCCCTTTGAACAAACTTGGAAACTAGAGGTTTAAAATCACTACAGGCCATGCGCTCATCCTCCACAGGGCCATCGCGGGCAGCGTTCGCAGCCCGGTCAGCGCACCTGTTTCCTCGGATGCCCACATGACCTGGAATCCAGATAAAAACAATGTCCTTGTTGTCGGCAATCAAGGATGCATGCAGTTCATGGATCAGCACCAGAAGTGGGTGATCCAATCTCCTGCCATGCAGAGCCTGGAGAGCCGACAATGAATCTGATAAGATTAAAAAATTCGGATCTTTGGACTGGTATACGTGCCGAAGTGCGAGTAAAATGGCCCGCAACTCGGCACTATACACCGAACTATTATCCACTAAACGGCGGGTAAAAGAAAAACCATCCATGACGGCAGCAGCCCCAACACGACCATCCTCGGACTTGGAACCGTCAGTGAAGATCCGACGGAAGCCCGGGAAGTCGGCCAGGATCTGCTGCAGCCCGTGAAAATAGATAGGGTCAGGGGTCTCGGCCTTTCTAAAAGTAGTCAGGTCCAGCCTGACTTCGGGGATGGGAAGGGTCCAAGGAGGCGTGGCGGGAAAAACAGACTCTTCAACAGAATTGATGTCCACTCCGGCCGCCTGTAGAAGGGGTCGGACGCGGAGGGACAGGGGTTTAGGTTCGTTTTTATGGACATCATGAAGATCCTCAAAATCTGGTTTAAACACACAGTTATAGGCAGGGTTGTCCGGGTTGGCCTTCAGCTTCAGGACATAGTTGAGCATGAGGCGAGTGCGGCGGAGCGCCAGAGAGGGTTCACCCGCCTCAGCGTACAGACTATGAACTGGGGACGTTCTGAAGGCGCCCAGACAAATGCGAAGACCTTCATGATGGACTGTATTTAAAAGTTTAAGAGTGGACTTGGATGCAGAGCTATAAACAATGCACCCATAGTCCAGCTTGGAACGAACAAGAGCTCGGTACAAACGCAGCAGGACGGTGCGGTCACCACCCCAGTCGGTGTGACCCACGACCCGAAGGACGTCCAGTGCCTTCATACACGAAGCTCGCAGATGTTTGATGTGACTAAGAAAGGTGAGTCTGCGGTCAAAGATAAGACCAAGGAACTTTGCCTCCTGGACAACTTTGGTGGGAGAGCCATCAATAGAAAGATCGGGTTCGGGAAAGACCCCATGGATTTTGGTGAAGTGCATGCATACTGTTTTGGATGGAGAAAACTTAAAACCGTTATCAGAAACCATTTTGAACACTATTACACAAAGCTGCAGATGCCTCTCCACTCGGTGAAGCGACTTGCCTTTGACACAAAGAGCGAAGTCGTCAACGAACAGAGAAGCATCTGTGCCTTTTGTTACAGCTTTCACTATATTGTTATATTTTGAGGCTAAAAAGGACAGGGAGACAGGAATGCTGCCCTGGGGCACACCCATCTCCTGCTCCTGGACAAGTCTGAAAGAGTAGAACCGAATGCGGACTCTAAAGGACCGTCCCAGTAAAAATTGATCAATAAAAATAGGTAACCGACCCCTCGGAAGCCTATGTCATGCTAAGTCTGACAATATGCCATACTTCCATGTAGTAGTCATAGGCCTTCTCGAGGTCGAAGAAGAATGGCTACTGATGTGCTTGTTATTAATAAAACCGTCCCTTATGAAGGACTCGAAGCGAACCAGATGGTCAACGGTGCTTTCGGCCTGCCTGAACCCGCACTGCAGGTCAGACAGGAGTCCTTCCGGATTCGAGAACCCAAACAAGACGAGCATTGACCAGCCGCTCCATGGTCTTACAAAGACAGCTGGTCAGGGCGATAGGTCGATAATTGCCTGGATCAGAATGATCCCTCCCAGGTTTAGGAATAGGAACCACTACCGCTTCCCGCCATGAGGGCGGAAAGACCGCCAGTGGTCCAAATATGGTTATAGACGGAAAGAAGGACAGAGCGAGCTTCCTCGGGAAGATGAGTTAAAAGCTGATAATGGACAGTGTCCAAACCAGCAGCAGAGTCATTACTCTTCTGCAGAGCCTGCTGAAGCTCAGCTAGCTAAACAGAGAGTTGTAAGATTCAGAATTTTGTGGAGTTAAAATGACAAGGGGAAGATTCCTTTATTTGTTTGAGTTTCTGGAAAGATGAAGAATAATGATTGGAAGAAGAGTTGTGCGACAGGGTTGACGCCAACAAGTCATGCAACAGCTTTCTTGTCGGTGGACAAGCCGGTCAACCCACTCTAAGATGGCGGATAGAGGAAGTATCGGCTTTGCCTTTTAATTTTGCGGATAGCTTTCCAGATTTTCTGCGAAGGAGCCCCTGGAGGACAGGCTGGAAATAACTGTCTCCAGGACAGCCTTCGCTGCTGTTTATAAATGTAGCGAGCTTTCGCTCGGGGACTGTTTGAAAGATAGGATGTTTGCCTGGGAGGGGCATCTGAATGCTCGTCTTTGTGCGCGCTTGCGATCTTTCTGCGCCTTTTTGCACCACTTCATTAAACCAAAGGGACTTTAGGACCTTTGTGAATTGTCGAGGTTTTCGGGATGGCATCGTTGGCCACTTCAATTAAGATAGTGGTAAAAGTGGAGGCAGGATCCTCCGAGGACATCACAGCCTCCTCGGTCAGACGTGACCGGCAAGAGGCACTAAACAATCCCAGTTAGCCTTCTTCAGGTTCCAACGACCCACTGTTGCGTCCTCCTCGCTGCTGGCGGTCGACAGGATGACCGGGAAGTGGTCGCTGCCACACAGGTCATCGTGGACACGCCACTCAAAATCCAGGACGAGGGAAGGATCGCAGACAGACAGATCGAGGACCGAAGAAGTACCAGTTGCAGGATGAAGGTAAGTAGGAGAGCCATCGTTTAAGACACAGAGGTCAAGCGAGGAAAAGAGATCCTCTAGAACCTGACCCCTGTCGTTTGAGTGGTCGCTGCCCCAGAGTGGAGCATGACCGTTGAAATCCCCAAGCAGAAGAAAGGGGCGGGGGAGCTGTTCTATAAGGGAGTTGAGATCTCTCGAGGAGACACGTTCGGACGGCGGCAGATAAATGCTGCACACCGTGACAGACTTATGTAGAGAAATGCGAACAGCAATGGCTTGCAACTGGGTGCTTAAGGGAACTGGACTGTATAAAATGTCCTTGCGAATTAAAATCCCAACGCCACCATGAGGCCTCTCCGAAGAGGACCCCTGGTGGACGAAATTAAAACCAGTAAAAGATGCGGGGGATGACTCCTGGAGAAAGGTCTCCTGAAGGGCCACCACACCCGGCTTTAATGAATTAGCTAAAATTTTAAGCTCTTCAAAGTTAGCCCGAAAACCTCGACAATTCCATTGTATTATTATATTAGTAGCCATTTAAAATGTGAAAGATTAAAACCGCACAAAGCAACGACGGCTATGTGACGGCTGATGTCTTTGAAGGGGACACAAGGGCGATGGGGGCAGAGGGCGGTCCTCAACTGTGACCACCTCCATGTCCTCAAGGACATCTAAAGGGGTTGGTCACCTCGACTCCCTTGTCTCCCTTCTGGAGTCCTAGCTGACAGCGGACCCCATGGTTTTTTATATTTGCTTTTCTTTCCAGATGGTTTGGGGGGAACAGGGGGCGGGAGGGAGGAGGCGCGCTGAGACTGAGGATCCCGACCCCGCGCCCTGGGTCGAGGACCTAGCGGTGCCAGGGGTCCCCGACTGCGGCCTGGCACCCTGGGCCGCGGGGACTGGCAATGACCACCTTTGGAGGTGGTCCACAAGCGTCAATGACGCGACCTTTGATGGACTGGCTGACTTGGACTGACTGGCTGACTTGGACTGACTGGCTGACTTTGACTGACTGACTGGCTGACGTAACAGCAGGAGGCTTGGCTTGGAAAGTGAAAGGTAGGGAGGGGCTGTCTGTCTGACAGGCCACCTCCTTCCCCTTGGGTTTAGAAGAGAGAGCAGCAGAAGTATGAGACGGATGTGGATGGATGATGTGTTCGAAGTGGAAGAGGCAGCCGAGGAACCAGACGCAATCCGGCGAGCTTCAGGAAGGAGACCTTCTGCTCGACACGGATGCGCTGGATAGTGCATTCCTCCTTTCCACTTCGGACAGTCTTTGGAAGAAGAAGGGTGAGAACCTTTGCAGTTGACGCAGGTGGGGCGACGAGCTGCAGTCCTTGTCGTCGTGATCCTTCCCTCCGCACTTTGCGCAGGTGGGATCATTTCGACAGGACGCCTGCCCGTGCCCGAACCTTTGACACTTGAAGCAGCGAAGAGGCAACGGAATGAAGGCCTTAACCTTCACCCAGTAGAGCCCTGCCCACAGCTTCTCTGGTGCCGTTGGCTGGCCAAATGTCAAGAATGATAGGTACCAGTTTTAAAAACTTTTAGCATGGGTTACTGCCTGTAGACTTTTAAGGGTGCGGATGAGCTCCGCCTCTCCCAAGTCCTGCCAGATGCCGTCGTCACGGATCACTCCTCCGTGAGGAGTTAAGAGATCTGTGAGGGGAAACAGTGAACAGGGTAGTCCCCGAATCTTCTGCAGCTTGCAAAAGACTATTTGAGGTGAGGCTTTGACGCCTAGCACTCCACCAGGAAGGTCCCTCCGGAACGAAGCCGCGAGGCATCAGGCCTCCCTGTGCAGCTCGCAGGGTCTCTCCCACGAGGAAGGGTGTAAGGCGCGCAGCCTTCTTGCCCTCTGCATGTGCAGTGGACGATCAGGAAGCGGGGCCAAGATGTCTATAGAATGGGACTGGGACTGAGACTGTGGTTGGGACTGGGAGCCAGGACCTGAGAGCCTTTGTCTCTGAGTCGCTATCGACTTCAAAGTCGATATGTTTGACTCTGTTTTCTGTTGCGTTTTTTGAATATGTGTGTGCCATGTATGTGTTATAGGTGTTTCATCCTCCGGGGTCCCCAGCCGCCACCGACTCCAACAAGGGGATGCGCGTAATGTCAGCGGGTCTCCAGCTGACGCGCACCAGGGCTGCCCAGAAGATATACTCGGAGGAGAACCCCCGATTGACCCGTTAAGCCACCGCCTTCTTCCTACACCACCCGGGAGAGAGGACCGCTGTCGTATGACACCAGAACCGGTAACAAAGACCATCGCGTGGTGTCCAGGGTCAGAACTAACTACAGGAAGTGCAGCAGGGCAGGCACGTGACCAGAGCCGATTGACTAGGCCGGGCCGCCTAGCCCTCCTGTCTAGGAGAATTCAAGGCCAAAGCAGCGTGTTGGCACTACAGACGCGACCTGTAGGAGGCCTCAGCTGCCAGGATCCTCTCCTCCTCCGACACAGGTCGCGGAGCACGGCAAACACTCCGGATCTTAAAAGACCACAGTAAAGAAAAAGGAGCATGAGCTACAAGACTAAAATGGGCCTTGTAGTAACAGATAAGGTTATTGTAAAATATATAGGCCTGCAGGACTAAAATGGGCCCTGCAGGTTAGTGTGTAGGGACCAGTCTAACACTTGTAGAATATCTTCTACTTAAGATGCCAGAAACTGGACTAAGTGACTTAAACCAGAAGACTGTACATCATATCTGATATCACCAGTCTTCTCCGGACAAGATGGCAACTCTTAGCTGGACCCTCGCCTGTGACCTGTCTGGTATGGGTAACCCTATCCAGCATAGCCCACAGGGTCAACGGGCCACATACGCCCCCCACCACGAGAAGGTGGTTGCCCCCGGGGGGCTCCAGACTAAAAACAATATCACAGATTATGTTAGGCTGAAAGACTATATTTTATAAAAGAGGTTGACCTCCTTCAAGAAATTGAAGATGTTGTCAGGGGGGACATCCCTGAACATCTTCAATGAGTCAACAGAGTAAAACTTGTCACGAGTCAGAGACGTTAGGGACCCGCAGCTGGAAAGAACGGAACGAACATGGGAATCAGAACATGGATCCCCGGCTCTGTCCTTAGGGTTTGGGAAATAATTGTAGGAAGAATTAACGACATGTTTTGGCAGATCGAGTTGGAACCACCACCGCGAGCAGACAGGGCGTTTGTTGAGGAGGAAGCTGACTGGCCCTGATAGCTCGTGGCGAGATCATACCCTGCCCTTAAATCACGGTGTTACACCACGTGCGGAAAAGATTAGGTCCTTCTCTCAAAAAAAAAAAAAAAAAAAAGGGGGGGGGGGGGAGAAGAGATTATGGCAATTGGAAATTGCATAAGAAGGGTGTGTGCAACGGGCAGCCACCTACTTGGTGTGATTAGATTTGGAAGTGTGAGTTTTGTATTTTGATGGAACTGTGAATGTGTATAATTAATAGGAAATAGGGAACTGTGAATAGTGAACCGTTGTGGAAAGTGATGAACTGTGTTGAATGAAACGACGCTGGGATTGCGGGAAGCTGGTGTACAACGGAACCACCGCAAGGAGGTGACGCCGGTGTAGGATCCGGTCCGGTCCCCCCTCTGAAGTAGTCCCCCGGGGGACCAATTCGTGGCAAAAACTGCTCTATAATGGTCCCCCTTAGACATCCACAGTTTGACTGGACATACCGAATAATCCTCATTAGAGTCCAATGTGGAAATGGAAAGATCAAGTTTGCTTTTGAAATAAAGTTTTTCTTGTCAAAGAACGTAAATGTCTATTTCAGTTTTGCTAGAGAGAGAGAGATAGAGAGTGAGGGGGAGAGTGAGGGGGAGAGAGAGAGAGAGATTGACTTATTTATTTATTGTTTGAAATTCTAGTAATATTTAATGTTCAGTATTGTCTAAGGGGGGACCATTATAGAGCAGTTTTTGCCACGAATTGGTCCCCGGGGGACTACTTCAGAGGGGGGACCGGACCGGATGCTACACCGGAACGACAGCTAAGAACTGAACTTTTGAGTAGCCATTAGTTAGTTAGTTAGTTATTTAGGGCTTAACGCCGCGCAAGCAACAAAGACTATTTCGCGGCTAGCACAGTCCCATCCTGCCAGGTCCTTTAAAAACATAAAAGGGCTAGCTTAAAACATGGTGTAAATATATTATTAAAAATTTGTGAGACTTAAATGAGATCCTGTACAAGATTGTATTCTTCCAGACTAGAAACAATATCACAGATTATGTTAGGCTGAAAAACTATATTTTATAAAAGAGATTGACTTCCTTCAAGAAATTGAAGATGTTGTCAGGGGGACATCCCTGAACAACATCTTCAATGAGTCAACAGAATAAAACTTGTCACGAGTCTCGGCGAGATCCACGCACGAGATCAGAAAGTGCTGAACGGTAAAAGGCTCATCACACGGGACACACCAGGGGGGATCTTCCCCTTTCAACAGATGGGAATGCGTGATGTGTGTGTGCCCAATGTGGAGCCGGCTAAGAACTACCTCCTCGCGCCGATTAGGACGGCAACGAGGGAGGCTATCACAGACGCTAGGTAAAACTTTGTACAGTTTGTTCTCCGGGAGGGCAGCCCATTGGGTCTGCCACTCCCTTTGAACAAACTTGGAAACTAGAAGTTTAAAATCACTGCAGGCCATGCGCTCATCCTCCACAGGGCCATCGCGGGCAGCGTTCGCAGCCCGGTCAGCGCACCTGTTTCCTCGGATGCCCACATGACCTGGAATCCAGATAAAAACAATGTCCTTGTTGTCGGCAATCAAGGATGCATGCAGTTCATGGATCAGCACCAGAAGTGGGTGATCCAATCTCCTGCCATGCAGAGCCTGGAGAGCCGACAATGAATCTGACAATATTAAAAAATTGGGAGTCTTTAGACTGGTATACGTGCCGAAGTGCGAGTAAAATGGCCCGCAACTCGGCACTATACACCGAACTATCGTCCAGTAAACGACGAGTAAAAGAATAACCATCCATGACGGCAGCAGCCCCAACACGACCATCCTCGGACTTGGAACCGTCAGTGAAGATCCGACGGAAGCCCGGGAAGTCGGCCAGGATCTGCTGCAGCCCGTGAAAGTAAACAGGGTCGGGGGTCTCGGCTTTCTTGTGTGAGGTCAGGTCCAGCCTGACCTCGGGGATGGGGAGGGTCCAAGGAGGCGTGGCGGGAAAGACAGACTCTTCAACAGAATTGATGTCCACTCCGGCCGCCTGTAGAAGGGGTCGGACGCGGAGGGACAGGGGTTTAGGCTCGTTTTTATGGACATCATGAAGATCCTCAAAATCTGGTTTAAACACACAGTTATAGGCAGGGTTGTCCGGGTTGGCCTTCAGCTTCAGGACATAGTTGAGCATGAGGCGAGTGCGGCGGAGCGCCAGAGAGGGTTCACCCGCCTCAGCATACAGACTATGAACTGGGGACGTTCTGAAGGCGCCCAGACAAATGCGAAGACCTTCATGATGAACAGTGTTAAGAAGTTTGAGTGTGGACTTGGATGCAGAGCTATAAACAATGCACCCATAGTCCAGCTTAGAACGAACAAGAGCTCGGTATAAGCGCAGCAGGACGGTACGGTCACCACCCCAGTCGGTGTGACCCACGACCCGGAGGACGTCCAGTGCCCTCATACACGAAGCTCGCAGATGTTTGATATGACTAAGGAAGGTGAGTCTGCGGTCAAAAATAAGACCAAGGAACTTTGCCTCCTGGACAACTTTGATGGGAGAACCGTCAATGGCAAGACTAGGTTCAGGGGAGACCCCATGGAGTTTGGTGAGGTGCATGCATACAGTCTTGGATGGTGAGAATTTAAAACCATTGCTAGCAACCCATTGCTGGACACTATTAACACAGAGCTGCAGATGCCTCTCCACTCGGTGAAGTGACTTGCCTTTGACACAAAGGGCGAAGTCATCAACGAACAGGGAGGCATCTGTGCCTTTTGTAACAGCTTTCACTATGTTATTAATTTTTAAACTAAAAAGAACAGGAGACAGAATGCTGCCCTGAGGAACACCCATCTCCTGCTCCTGAGGATCTGATAGGGTAGAACCGATGCGGACTCTAAAGGACCGCCCTGATAGAAATTGATCGATAAAAATAGGTAACCGACCCCGGAAGCCTATGTCATGTAAGTCGGACAGGATGCCGAACTTCCATGTGGTGTCATAGGCCTTCTCGAGGTCGAAGAAAAGGCTACAATGTGTTGTTTATTGACAAAGCCGTCCCGTATGAAGGACTCAAATCGGACCAGGTGGTCAAGGGTGCTTCGGCCTTGTCTGAACCCGCACTGCAGGTCAGAAAGGTCCCTCAGATTCAAGAACCCACACGAGACGACTGTTAACTAACCGTTCCATGGTTTTACAAAGACAACTAGTGAGCGCAATTGGGCGATAATTACCCGGATCAGAATGATCCCTCCCAGGTTTCGGAATAGGAACCACCACCGCCTCACGCCATGAGGGCGGAAAGACGCCAGTGATCCAAATATGATTAAAGACAGAAAGGAGAACAGAAAGAGCTTCCTCGGGAAGATGGGTCAGAAGCTGATAGTGGACAGTGTCCAGACCAGCAGCAGAATCATTGCACTTCTGTAGAGCTTGCTGAAGCTCATCTGAGCTAAACACAGAGTTATATGGTTCGGAGTTAGTGGACTGGAAGTTGCAGGGGGAGGATTCCTTAATTGTTTGATCCTCTGGAAAGAGGGAGAATAGTGATTAGAGGATGAGTTGTGCGACAGGGTTGACGCCAACAAGTCAGCAACAGCTTTCTTGTCGGTGACAAGCCTGTCACCCACTCTGAGATGTCGGATAGAAGAAGTATCAGCTTTACCTTTGATTCTGCGAATAGCCTTCCAAATTTTCTGAGAAGGGGCCTTGGATGACAGGCCGGAAACGAACTGCCTCCAGGACAGCCTCCTCTGCTGTTTATAAATAAAACGAGCTTTCGCTCGAGATTGTTTGAATGCTAAAATGTTAGCCTGGGAGGGGCATCTGAACGCTCGTCTTGTGCGCGCTTGCGATCTTTCTGCGCATTTTTACACTGTTGGTTGAACCATGGAATTTTAGGACCTTTGTGAATTGTCGAGGTTTTCGGGATGGCATCGTTGGCCACTTCAATCAAGATATTAGTAAAAGCGGAGGCAGGATCCTCCGAGGACATCACCGCCTCCTCGGTCAGACGTGACCGGCAAGAGGCACTAAACAAATCCCAGTTAGCCTTCTTCAGGTTCCAACGACCCACTGTTGCGTCCTCCTCGCTGCTGGCGGTCGACAGGATGACCGGTTAGTTAGTTAGTTATTTAGGGCTTAACGCCGCGCAAGCAACAAAGACTATTTCGCGGCTAGCACAGTCCCATCCTGCCAGGTCCTTTAAAACATAAAAGGGCTAGCTTAAGACATGATGTAAATATATATTAAAAATTGATGAGACTTAAATGAGATCCTGTACAAGATTAATTCTTACAGGCCTAAAAACAGTATCACAGACTGCATTATGTAAAAGACTATATTTTATGAAAGAGATTACATTCTTTCAAGAAATTGAAGATGTTGTCAGGGGGACATTCCCTGAACAACACCTTCAATGAATCAGCGGTGTAATACTTGTCTCGAATCTCGGCGAGATCCACGCACGAGATCAAGAAATGATGGACAGTGAAAGGCTCGTCACACTGGACACACCAGGGGGGATCTTCCCCTTTCAAAAGAATGGGAGTGCGTAATGTGGGTGTTGCCCGACGTGGAGCCGACTAAGAACGGTCTCCTCGCGCCGGTTAGGTCGGCAGCGAGGGAGACTATCACAGAGGCTTGGAAGGATTTTAAAGAGTTTGTTCTCCGGGAGGGCAGCCCATTGGGTCTGCCACTCCTTTTGAACAAATTGGAAACTAAAGGCTTAAAAATCTGAACAGGGCATGCACTCATCCTCCACAGGCCATCGCGGGCAGCGTTCGCAGCCCGGTCAGCGCACCTGTTTCCTCGGATGCCCGCATGACCTGGGACCCAGATAAAAACTATGTCCTTGTTGTCGGCAATCAAGGATGCATGCAGTTCATGGATCAACACCAGGAGCGGGTGATCCAATCTCCTGCCATGCAGAGCCTGGAGAGCCGACAAGGAATCAGTCAGAATTAAAAAATTGCACTCAACAGACTGGTACACGTGCCGAAGTGCGAGTAAAATGGCTCGCAGCTCGGCACTGTACACAGAACTACCGTCCGCTAGGCGCCGAGTAAAAACGCGGCCGTCCATGACTGCAGCAGCCCCAACACGACCGTCCTCAGACTTGGACCCGTCAGTGAAGATCTGACGGAAGCCCGGGAAGTCGGCCAGGATCTGCTGCAGACCGATGAAGATAGATAGGGTCAGGGGTCGAATCCTTTTTATGTGCTGTCAGGTCCAGCCTGACTTCAGGGGTGGGTAGTGTCCAAGGAGGCGTAGCTGGGAATAAAGTTTGTTCGACAGAATTGATGTCCACTCCGGCCGCCTGTAAAAGGGGTCGGACACGGAGGGACAGGGGCTTGGGCTCGTTCTTATGTACATCATAAAGATCTTCATAAACAGGGTGGAACACACAGTTAAAAGCCGGGTTTGTCCGGGTTGGCCTTCAGCTTCAGCACATAGTTGAGCATGAGACGAGTGCGGC
Organism: Batillaria attramentaria; assembly: GCA_018292915.2. Classification (NCBI taxonomy): domain Eukaryota; kingdom Metazoa; phylum Mollusca; class Gastropoda; family Batillariidae; genus Batillaria; species Batillaria attramentaria. The sequence goes on from JACVVK020000646.1 coordinate 235,079, forward strand.
GGAGCGCCAGAGAGGGTTCACCCGCCTCAGCGTACAAACTATGCACTGGGGACGTCCTGAAGGCGCCCAGACAAATACGAAGACCCTCATGATGTACAGTGTTTAGGAGTTTAAGGGTGGACTTGGAAGCAGAGCTGTAAACAATGCAACCATAGTCCAGCTTGGAACGGACAAGAGCTCGGTAGAGACGCAACAGGACGGTACGGTCACCACCCCAGTCGGTGTGACCCACGACCCGAAGGACGTCCAGTGCCTTCATACACGAAGCTCGTAGATACTTGATGTGGCTGAGAAAGGTGAGTCGGCGGTCAAAAATAAGACCAAGGAACTTTGCCTCCTGGACAACCTTTAACAGGGGAACCATCAATACTAAGAGCGGGTTCGGGAAAGACCCCGTGAAGTTTTGTGAAGTGCATGCAAACTGTTTTTGGACGGTGAAAATTTAAAACCATTCTCAGCGACCCATTTCTGGACGCTGTTGATACAAAGCTGCAGATGCCTCTCCACCCGGTGAAGCGACTTGCCTTTGACACAAAGGGCGAAGTCGTCAACGAACAGAGACGCATCCGTTCCTTTGGTTACTGATTTCACTATGTTGTTTATTTTGAGGGCTAAAAAGGACGGGGAGAGGATGCTGCCCTGAGGCACACCCATCTCCTGCTCCTGACAATCTGAAAGAGTAGAACCAACACGGACTCTAAAGGACCGCCCAGTTAAAATTTATCAATAAAAATAGGTAGACGACCCCGGAAGCCTATGTCATGCAAGTCTGACAATATGCCATACTTCCATGTAGTGTCATAGGCCTTCTCGAGGTCGAAGAAGATGGCTACTGTGTGTTGTTTATTAATAAAACCGTCCCTTATGAAGGACTCGAAGCGAACCAGGTGGTCAACGGTGCTTCGGCCCTGCCTAAACCCGCACTGCAGGTCAGACAGGAGTCCTTCGGATTCCAGAACCCAAACAAGACGAGCATTGACCAGCCGCTCCATGGTCTTACAAAGACAGCTGGTCAGGGCGATAGGTCGATAGTTGCCCGGATCAGAATGATCCCTCCCAGGCTTAGGAATAGGAACCACTACCGCCTCCCGCCACGAGGGCGGAAAGACGCCAGTGGTCCAAATATGATTATAAACGGAAAGGAGGACAGAGAGAGCTTCCTCGGGAAGATGAGTTAGGAGTTGATAGTGGACACTGTCCAAACCAGCAGCAGAATCATTACTCTTCTGTAGAGCCTGCTGGAGCTCAGCCTGACTAAACAGAGAGTTGTACAGTTCAGTATTGGTGGATTGGAAATTACAGGGAGAAGATTCCTTAAGTTGCTTAATCCTCTGGAAGGAGGTGGAATAATGGTCAGAGGATGAGTTGTGCGACAGGGTTGACGCCAACAAGTCAGCAACAGCTTTCTTGTCGGTGACAAGCCTGTCACCCACTCTGAGATGGCGGATAGAAGAAGTATCAGCTTTACCTTTGATTCTGCGAATAGCCTTCCAAATTTTCTGAGAAGGGGCCTTGGATGACAGGCCAGAAACGAACTGCCTCCAAGACAGCCTCCTCTGCTGTTTATAAATAAAACGAGCTTTCGCTCGAGACTGTTTAAAGGCTAAGATGTTGGCCTGGGAGGGGCAATCTGAACGCTCGTCTTTGTGCGCGCTTGCGATCTTTCTGCGCATTTTTACATTGTTGGTTGAACCATGGAATTTTAGGACCTTTGTGGATTGTCGAGGTTTTCGGGATGGCATCGTTGGCCACTTCAATCAAGATGTTAGTAAAAGCGGAGGCAGGATCCTCCGAGGACATCACCGCCTCCTCGGCCAGACGTGACCGGCAAGAGGCACTAAACAAATCCCAGTTAGCCTTCTTCAGGTTCCAACGACCCACTGTTGCGTCCTCCTCGCTGCTGGCGGTCGACAGGATGACCGGGAAGTGGTCGCTGCCACACAGGTCATCGTGGACACGCCACTCAAAATCCAGGACGAGGGAAGGATCGCAGACAGACAGATCGAGGACTGAAGAAGTACCAGTTGCAGGATGAAGGTAAGTTGGAGAGCCATCGTTTAAGACGCAGAGGTCAAGCGAGGAAAAGAGGTCCTCTAGAACCTGACCCCTGTCGTTTGAGTGGTCGCTGCCCCAGAGTGGAGCATGACCGTTGAAATCCCCAAGCAGAAGAAAGGGGCGGGGGAGCTGATCTATAAGGGAGTTAAGATCTCTCGAGGAGACACGTTCGGACGGCGGCAGGTAAATGCTGCACACCGTGACAGATTTATGTAAGGAAATACGGACGGCGATAGCTTGCAACTGCGTGTTTAGATGAACTGGGCTGTGTAATATGTCTTTGCGGATTAAAATACCAACGCCACCATGAGGCCTCTCCGAAGAGGACCCCTGGTGGACGAAATTGAAACCAGTAAAAGATGCGGGGGATGACTCCTGGAGAAAGGTCTCCTGAAGGGCCACCACACCCGGCTTTAGAGAATTAACTAGGATTTTGAGTTCTTCAAAATTAGCCCGAAAACCTCGACAATTCCAATGTATTATAGTATTTGTAGCCATTTAAAATGTGGAGGATTAAAAACCGCACAAAGCAGCGACGGCTATGTGACGGCTGGTGTCTTGGAAGGGGACACAAGGGGCGATGGGGGCAGAGGGCGGTCCTCAATTGTGACCACCTCCATGTCCTCAAGGACACTAAAGGGGTTGGTCACCTCGACTCCCTTGTCTCCCTTCTGGATCCGAGCTGACAGCGGACCCCAAGGTTTTTTATATTTGCTTTTCTTCCAGATGGTTTGGGGGGAACAGGGGGGCGGGGGGCGGAGGCGCGCTGGGACTGAGGTCCCGACCCCGCGCCGTGGGTCGAGGACTTTGCGGTGCCAGGGGTCCCGACGGCGGCCTGGCACCCTGGGCCGCGGGACTGGCAATGACCACCTTGGATGTGGTCACAACATTCAAAGATGACTTTGATGGCTGGCTGACTTGGACTGACTGGCTGACTTGGACTGACTGGCTGACTTGGACTGACTGGCTGACTGAACAGCAGGGGCTTGGCCTGAAAGGTGAAAGGTAGGGGAGGGGTGTCTGTCCTGACAGGCCACCTCCTTCCCCTGGGGTTTAGAAGAAAGAGCAGCAGAGTAGGAAACCAATGTGGAAGTGGATGATGTGTTCGAAGTGGAAGAGGCAGCCGAGGAGCCAGACGCAATCCGGCGAGCTTCAGGGAAGGAGACCTTCTGCTCGACACGGATGCGCTGGATAGTGCATTCCTCTTTCCACCTCGGACAATCTTTAGAAAAGAGGGGTGAGAACCTTTGCAGTTGACGCAGGTGGGCGACGAGCTGCAGTCCTTGTCGTCATGATCCTTCCCTCCGCACTTTGCGCAGGTGGGGTCATTTCGACAGGACGCCTGCCCGTGCCCGAACCTTTGGCACTTGAAGCAGCGAAGAGGCAACGGAATGAAGGCCTTAACCTTCACCCAGTAGAAGCCTGCCCACAGCTTCTCTGGTGCCGTTGGCTGGCCAAATGTCAAAATGATGGTACCAGTTTTAAAAACTTTAGCATGGGTTACTGCCTGAGACTTCAGGGCGCGGATGAGCTCCGCCTCCCCCAAGTCCGCCAGTGCCTCATCACGGATCACTCCCCGTGAGGAGTTAAGAGATCTGTGAGGGGAAACAGTGACAGGGTAGTCCCCAATCTTCTGCAGCTGCAAAAGACTGTTTGAGTGAGCTTTACGCTTACACTCCACCAGGAGGTCTCCTGAACGAAGCCGCGAGGCATCAGGCCTCCCTGTGCAGCTCCGCAGGGTTTCTCCCACGAGGAAGGGGTGTAGGCGCGCAGCCTTCTTGCCCTCTGCGGTGCAGTGGACAATCAGGAAACGGGGCCAAATGTCTGCAGAATGGGACTGGGACTGGGACTGAGACTGTGGTTGGGACTGGGAAGCAGGACGAGGAGCTTCCGTCTCCGAGTCACTGTCGACTTCAAAGTCAACGCGTTTGGACTCTCTTTCGGTTGCGTGAGAAAATATTTGAATGTGTGTGTGCCATGGTATTGGTTGCATGATTCATCCTCCGGGGACCCCAGCCGCCACCGACTCCAACAAGGGGATGCGCATAATGTCAGCGGGTCTCCAGCTGACGCGCACCAGGGCTACCCAGAAGACATACTCGGAGGAGTACCCCCCGATTGACCCGTTAAGCCACCGCCTTCTACTACACTACCTGGGAGAGAGGACCGCTGTCGTATGACACCTGACCGGTAACAAAAGACCATCGCGTGGTGTCCAGCGTCTAACTAACTACCAGAAAGTGCAGCAGGGCAGGACGTGACCAGAGCCGATTGACTAGGCCGGGCCGCCTAGCCTCCTGTCTAGGAGAATTCAAGGCCAAAGCAGCGTGTTGGCACTACAGGACGCGACCTGTAGGAGGCCTCAGCTGCCAGGATCCTCTCCTCCTCCGACACAGGTCGCGGAGCACGGCAAACACTCCGGATCTTAAAAGACCACAGTAAAGAAAAAGGAGCATGAGCTACAAGACTAAAATGGGCCTTGTAGTAAACAGATAAGGTTATTGTAAAATATATAGGCCTGCAGGACTAAAATGGGCCCTGCAGGTTAGTGTGTAGGGACCAGTCTAACACTTGTAGAATATCTTCTACGAAGATGGTGTCAGAACTGGATAAGTGTTAGAACCAGAAAGAACTGTATATCATATCTGATATCACCAGTCTTCTCCGGACAAGATGGCAACTCTTAGCTGGACCCTCGCCTGCGGCCTGTCTGGTATGGGTAACCCTATCCAGCATAGCCCACAGGGTCAACGGGCCACATACGCCCCCCACCACGAGAAGGTGGTTGCCCCCGGGGGGCCAGGATGACCGGAAAGTGGTCGCTGCCACACAGGTCATCGTGGACACGCCACTCAAAGTCCAGGACGAGGGAAGGATCACAGACAGACAGATCGAGGACTGAAGAAGTACCAGTTGCTGGATGGAGGTAAGTTGGAGAACCATCGTTTAAGACGCAGAGGTCAAGCGAGGAAAAGAGATCCTCTAGAACCTGACCCCTGTCGTTTGAGTGGTCGCTGCCCCAGAGTGGAGCATGACCGTTTAAATCCCCAAGCAGAAGAAAGGGGCGGGGAAGCTGGTCTATAAGGGAGTTAAGGTCTCGCGAGGAGACACGTTCGGACGGCGGCAGATAAATGCTGCACACCGTGACAGACTTATGTAGAGAAATGCGAACAGCAATGGCTTGCAACTGGGTGTTTAGGGGAACTGGACTGTACAAAATGTCCTTTCGAATTAAAATACCAACGCCACCATGAGGCCTCTCCGAATGAGGACCCCTGGTGGACGAAATTAAAACCAGTGAAAGATGCGGGGGATGACTCCTGGAGAAAGGTCTCCTGAAGGGCCACCACACCCGGCTTTAGTGAATTTACTAAGATTTTAAGTTTCTTCAAAATTAGCCCGAAAACCTCGACAATTCCATTGTATTATGGTATTTGTAGCCATTTAAAATTGTGTAGGATTAAAAACCGCACAAAGCAGCGACGGCTATGTGACGGCTGATGTTTTGGAAGGGGACACAAGGGGCGATGGGGGCAGAGGGCGGTCCTCAATTGTGACCACCTCCATGTCCTCAAGGACACTAAAGGGGTTGGTCACCTCGACTCCCTTGTCTCCCTTCTGGGTCCTAGCCGAGAGCGGACCCCAAGGTTTTTTATTTTTGCTTTTCTTTCCAGATGGTTTGGGGGGAACAGGGGTGCGGGGGGCGGAGGCGCGCTGGGACTGAGGTCCCGACCCCGCGCCCTGGGTCGAGGACTTTGCGGTGCCAGGGGTCCCCGACGGCGGCCTGGCACCCTGGGCCGCGGGACTGACAATGACCACCTTGGAGGTGGTCACAACGTTCAATGATGACTTTGAGGGACTGGCTGACTTGGACTGACTGGCTGACTTGGACTGACTGGCTGACTTGGACTGACTGGCTGACTGAACAGCAGGGGGCTTGGCCTGAAAAGTGAAAGGAAGGGGAGGGGTGTCTGTCTGACAGGCCACCTCCTTCCCCTTGGGTTTAGAAGAGAGAGCAGCAGAATAAGATATGGATGTGGAAGTGGATGATGTGCTTGAAGTGGAAGAGGCGGCCGAGGAACCAGACGCAATCCGGCGAGCTTCAGGGAAGGAGACCTTCTGCTCGACACGGATGCGCTGGATAGTGCACTCCTCCTTCCACTTCGGACAGTCTTTAGAGGAGGACGGATGGGAACCCTTGCAGTTCACGCAGTGGGGCGACGAGCTGCAGTCCTCGCCGTCATGATCCTTCCCTCCGCACTTTGCGCAGGTGGGATCATTTCGACAGGACGCCTGCCCGTGCCCGAACCTTTGACATTTGAAGCAGCGAAGGGGCAGCGGAATGAAGGCCTTAACCTTCACCCAGTAGAAGCCCGCCCACAGCTTCTCTGGTGCCGTTGGCTGGCCAAACGTCAGAATAATAGTCCCTGTTTTAAAAACTTTTGCATAGGTCACCGCTTGAGGCTTAAGGGTGCGGATGAGCTCCGCCTCCCCCAAGTCCGCCAGTGCCTCATCACGAATCACTCCCCGTGAGGAGTTAAGAGATCTGTGAGGGGAAACAGTGACAGGGTAGTCCCCAATCTTCTGCAGCTGCAAAAGACTGTTTGAGTGAGCTTTACGCCTACACTCCACCAGGAGGTCTCCTGAACGAAGCCGCGAGGCATCAGGCCTCCTGTGCAGCTCGCAGGGTTTCTCCCACGAGGAAGGGGTGTAGGCGCGCAGCCTTCTTGCCCTCTGCGGTGCAGTGGACAATCAGGAAACGGGGCCAAATGTCTGCAGAATGGGACTGGGACTGGGACTGAGACTGTGGTTGGGACTGGGAAGCAGGACGAGGAGCTTCCGTCTCCGAGTCACTGTCGACTTCAAAGTCAACACGTTTGACTCTCTTTCGGTTGCGTGAGAAAATATTTGTATGTGTGTGTGCCATGGTATTGGTTGCATGATTCATCCTCCGGGGACCCCAGCCGCCACCGACTCCAACAAGGGGATGCGCATAATGTCAGCGGGTCTCCAGCTGACGCGCACCAGGGCTACCCAGAAGACATACTCGGAGGAGTACCCCCGATTGACCCGTTAAGCCACCGCCTTCTACTACACTACCTGGGAGAGAGGACCGCTGTCGTATGACACCTGACCGGTAACAAAAGACCATCGCGTGGTGTCCAGCGTCTAACTAACTACCAGAAAGTGCAGCAGGGCAGGACGTGACCAGAGCCGATTGACTAGGCCGGGCCGCCTAGCCTCCTGTCTAGGAGAATTCAAGGCCAAAGCAGCGTGTTGGCACTACAGGACGCGACCTGTAGGAGGCCTCAGCTGCCAGGATCCTCTCCTCCTCTGACACAGGTCGCGGAGCACGGCAAACACTCCGGATCTTAAAAGACCACAGTAAAGAAAAAGGAGCATGAGCTACAAGACTAAAATGGGCCTTGTAGTAAACAGATAAGGTTATTGTAAACTATGTAGGCCTGCAGGACTAAAATGGGCCCTGCAGGTTAGTGTGTAGGGACCAGTCTAACACTGTAGAATATCTTCTACTTAAGATGCCAGAACTGGACAAGGACTTAAACCAGGAAGGACTGTACATCATATCTGATATCACCAGTCTTCTCCGGACAAGATGGCAACTCTTAGCTGGACCCTCGCCTGCGGCCTGTCTGGTATGGGTAACCCTATCCAGCATAGCCCACAGGGTCAACGGGCCACATACGCCCCCCACCACGAGAAGGTGGTTGCCCCGGGGGGGCTGAGTAGCCATTAATTTTTAGAAAATATATATTTTGTTAAGTTAGTTAGTTAGTTATTTAGGGCTTAACGCCGCGCAAGCGACAGAGGCTAATTCGCGGCAAAGAGCGGTCCCTTTCTGCCAGGTCATTAAAAATAAAAGGGCATACAATAAAACAGGATGTAAATATATACTAAAAATCTACTGGGTTTAAATGAGAAGTTCTTACAAGACTTAAAGTATTGAACGGACGGAGGTCAATGAAAGACAATGAATTTCCAATTAAATTTTATAAAACAGGTTGGCCTCCTTTAAGAAACTGAAGATGCTGTCAGGGGGGACATCCCTGAACAGCACCCTCAGCGAGTCCGCACAATAATGTTTCTCCCTGATCTTGGCAAGTTAGTTAGTTATTTAGGGCTTAACGCCGCGCAAGCGACAGAGGCTAATTCGCGGCAAAGAGCGGTCCCTTTCTGCCAGGTCATTAAAAATAAAAGGGCATACAATAAAACAGGATGTAAATATATACTAAAAATCTACTGGGTTTAAATGAGAAGTTCTTACAAGACTTAAAGTATTGAACGGACGGAGGTCAATGAAAGACAATGAATTTCCAATTAAATTTTATAAAACAGGTTGGCCTCCTTTAAGAAACTGAAGATGCTGTCAGGGGGGACATCCCTGAACAGCACCCTCAGCGAGTCCGCACAATAATGTTTCTCCCTGATCTTGGCAAGGTCCACGCACGAGATCAGGAAATGATGGACAGAAAAAGATTCATGACAAGGAACACACCAGGGAGGGTCTTCCCCTTTCAAAAGATGTGAATGTGTGATGTGTGTGTGTCCGATGTGAAGGCGACTAAGAATGGTCTCCTCGCGTCGATTAGGTCGGCAGCGAGGGAGACTATCACAGATGCTTGGTAAAATCTTGAAGAGTTTGTTCTCAGGAAGGGCAGCCCATTGGGTCTGCCACTCCCTTCGGACAAACTCGGAAACTAAGGGTTTAAAATCGGACCAGGCCATGCGCTCATCCTCCACAGGGCCATCGCGGGCAGCGTTCGCAGCACGGTCAGCGCGCCTGTTTCCTCGGATGCCCACATGACCTGGGATCCAAATAAAAACAATGTCCTTGTTGTCGGCAATCAAGGATGCATGCAGTTCATGGATCAGCACCAGAAGCGGGTGATCCAATCTCCTGCCATGCAGAGCCTGGAGAGCCGACAATGAGTCTGATAAGGATTAAAAAGTTCGGGTCTTTGGACTGGTATACGTGCCGAAGTGCGAGTAAAATGCTCGCAGCTCGGCACTGTACACCGAACTATTGTCCATCAGACGACGACTGAAAGCAAGAACCGTCCATGACTGCAGCAGCCCCAACACGACCATCCTCGGACTTGGAACCGTCAGTGGAAGATCCGGCGGAAGCCCGGGAAGTCGGCCAGGATCTGCTGCAGACCTTGAAAATAAACAGGGTCAGGGGTCTCGGACTTTTTATGTATGGTCAGGTCCAGCCTGACTTCAGGTATGGGAAGGGTCCAAGGAGGCGTGGTGGGAAAAAGAGATTCTCAACAGAATTGATGTCCACTCCGGCCGCCTGTAAAAGGGGTCGGACGCGGAGGGACAGGGGCTTAGGTTCGTTTTTATGACATCATAAAGTTCTTCAAAGCTGGACAGAAAACACAGCTATAGGCGGGGTTGTCCGGGTTGGCCTTCAGCTTCAGGACATAGTTCAGCATGAGACGAGTGCGGCGGAGCGCCAGAGAGGGTTCACCCGCCTCAGCATACAAACTATGGACTGGGGACGTCCTGAAGGCGCCCAGACAAATACGAAGACCCTCATGATGTACAGTGTTTAGGAGTTTAATGGTGGACTTGGAAGCAGAGCTGTAAACAATGCAACCATAGTCCAGCTTGGAACGGACAAGAGCTCGGTAGAGACGCAACAGGACGGTACCGGTCACCACCCCAGTCGGTGTGACCCACGACCCGAAGGACGTCCAGTGCCTTCATACACGAAGCTCTAAGATACTTAATATGGCTAAGAAAGGTAAGTCGGCGGTCAAAAATAAGACCAAGGAACTTTGCCTCCTGGACAACTTTAACAGGGGAACCATCAATACTAAGAGCGGGTTCGGGAAAGACCCCGTGAAGTTTCGTGAAGTGCGTGCAAACTGTTTTGGACGGTGAAAATTTAAAACCATTCTCAGCGACCCATTTCTGGACGCTGTTAATACAAAGCTGCAGATGCCTCTCCACCCGGTGAAGCGACTTGCCTTTGACACAAAGGGGCAGAAGTCGTCAACGAATAGAGACGCATCTGTTCCTTTGGTTACTGATTTCACTATGTTATTTATTTGAGGCTAAAAAGGACGGGGGAGAGGATGCTGCCCTGAGGCACACCCATCTCCTGCTCCTGGCAATCTGAAAGAGTACAACCAACACGGACTCTAAAGGACCGCCAGTTAAAAATTTATCAATAAAAATAGGTAGACGACCCCGGAAGCCTATGTCATGCAAGTCTGACAATATGCCATACTTCCATGTAGTGTCATAGGCCTTCTCGAGGTCGAAGAAGATGGCTACTGTGTGTTGTTTATTAATAAAACCGTCCCTTATGAAGGACTCGAAGCGAACCAGGTGGTCAACGGTGCTTCGGCTCTGCCTAAACCCGCACTGCAGGTCAGACAGGAGTCCTTCGGATTCCAGAACCCAAACAAGACGAGCATTGACCAGCCGCTCCATGGTCTTACAAAGACAGCTGGTCAGGGCGATAGGTCGATAATTGCCCGGATCAGAATGATCCCTCCCAGGCTTAGGAATAGGAACCACTACCGCCTCCCGCCACGAGGGCGGAAAGACGCCAGTGGTCCAAATATGATTATAACGGAAAGGAGGACAGAGAGAGCTTCCTCGGGAAGATGAGTTAGGAGTTGATAGTGGACACTGTCCAAACCAGCAGCAGAATCATTACTCTTCTGTAGAGCCTGCTGGAGCTCAGCCTGACTAACAGAGAGTTGTACAGTTCAGTATTGGTGGATTGGAAATTACAGGGAGAAGATTCCTTAAGTTGCTTAATCCTCTGGAAGGAGGTGGAATAATGGTCAGAGGATGAGTTGTGCGACAGGGTTGACGCCAACAAGTCAGCAACAGCTTTCTTGTCGGTGACAGCCTGTCACCCACTCTGAGATGGCGGATAGAAGAAGTATCAGCTTTACCTTGATTCTGCGAATAGCCTTCCAAATTTTCTGAGAAGGGGCCTTGGATGACAGGCCAGAAACGAACTGCCTCCAAGACAGCCTCCTCTGCTGTTTATAAATAAAACGAGCTTTCGCTCGAGACTGTTTAAAGGCTAAGATGTTGGCCTGGGAGGGGCATCTGAACGCTCGTCTTTGTGCGCGCTTGCGATCTTTCTGCGCATTTTTACATTGTTGGTTGAACCATGGAATTTTAGGACCTTGTGGATTGTCGAGGTTTTCGGATGGCATCGTTGGCCACTTCAATCAAGATGTTAGTAAAAGCGAGGCAGGATCCTCCGAGGACATCACCGCCTCCTCGGTCAGACGTGACCGGCAAGAGGCACTAAACAAATCCCAGTTAGCCTTCTTCAGGTTCCAACGACCCACTGTTGCGTCCTCCTCGCTGCTGGCGGTCGACAGGATGACCGGGAAGTGGTCGCTGCCACACAGGTCATCGTGGACACGCCACTCAAAATCCAGGACGAGGGAAGGATCGCAGACAGACAGATCGAGGACTGAAGAAGTACCAGTTGCAGGATGAAGGTAAGTTGGAGAGCCATCGTTTAAGACGCAGAGGTCAAGCGAGGAAAAGAGGTCCTCTAGAACCTGACCCCTGTCGTTTGAGTGGTCGCTGCCCCAGAGTGGAGCATGACCGTTGAAATCCCCAAGCAGAAGAAAGGGGCGGGGGAGCTGATCTATAAGGGAGTTAAGATCTCTCGAGGAGACACGTTCGGACGGCGGCAGGTAAATGCTGCACACCGTGACAGATTTATGTAAGGAAATACGGACGGCGATAGCTTGCAACTGCGTGTTTAGATGAACTGGCTTGTAATATGTCCTTTGCGGATTAAAATACCAACGCCACCATGAGGCCTCTCCGAAGAGGACCCCTGGTGGACGAAATTGAAAACCAGTAAAAGATGCGGGGGATGACTCCTGGAGAAAGGTCTCCTGAAGGGCCACCACACCCGGCTTTAGAGAATTAACTAGGATTTTGAGTTCTTCAAAATTAGCCCGAAAACCTCGACAATTCCATGTATTATAGTATTTGTAGCCATTTAAAATGTGGAGGATTAAAAACCGCACAAAGCAGCGACGGCTATGTGACGGCTGGTGTCTTGGAAGGGGACACAAGGGGCGATGGGGGCAGAGGGCGGTCCTCAATTGTGACCACCTCCATGTCCTCAAGGACACTAAAGGGGTTGGTCACCTCGACTCCCTTGTCTCCCTTCTGGATCCGAGCTGACAGCGGACCCCAAGGTTTTTTATATTTGCTTTTCTTTCCAGATGGTTTGGGGGGAACAGGGGGGCGGGGGGCGGAGGCGCGCTGGGACTGAGGTCCCGACCCCGCGCCCTGGGTCGAGGACTTTGCGGTGCCAGGGGTCCCCGACGGCGGCCTGGCACCCTGGGCCGCGGGACTGGCAATGACCACCTTGGATGTGGTCACAACGTTCAAAGATGACTTTGATGGACTGGCTGACTTGGACTGACTGGCTGACTTGGACTGACTGGCTGACTTGGACTGACTGGCTGACTTGGACTGACTGGCTGACTGAACAGCAGGGGGCTTGGCCTGAAAGGTGAAAGGTAGGGGAGGGGTGTCCTGTCTGACAGGCCACCTCCTTCCCCTGGGGTTTAGAAGAAAGAGCAGCAGAGTAGGAAACCAGATGTGGCAGTGGATGATGTGTTCGAAGTGGAAGAGGCAGCCGAGGAGCCAGACGCAATCCGGCGAGCTTCAGGGAAGGAGACCTTCTGCTCGACACGGATGCGCTGGATAGTGCATTCCTCTTTCCACTTCGGACAATCTTTAGAAAAAGAGGGGTGAGAAACCTTTGCAGTTGACGCAGGTGGGCGACGAGCTGCAGTCCTTGTCCGTCATGATCCTTCCCTCCGCACTTTGCGCAGGTGGGGTCATTTCGACAGGACGCCTGCCCGTGCCCGAACCTTTGGCCACTTGAAGCAGCGAAGAGGCAACGGAATGAAGGCCTTAACCTTCACCCAGTAGAAGCCTGCCCACAGCTTCTCTGGTGCCGTTGGCTGGCCAAATGTCAGAAATGATGGTACCAGTTTTAAAAACTTTAGCATGGTTACTGCCTGAGACTTCAGGGCGCGGATGAGCTCCGCCTCCCCCAAGTCCGCCAGTGCCTCATCACGGATCACTCCCCGTGAGGAGTTAAGAGATCTGTGAGGGGAAACAGTGACAGGGTAGTCCCCAATCTTCTGCAGCTGCAAAAGACTGTTTGAGTGAGCTTTACGCTTACACTCCACCAGGAGGTCTCCTGAACGAAGCCGCGAGGCATCAGGCCTCCCTGTGCAGCTCCGCAGGGTTTCTCCCACGAGGAAGGGGGTGTAGGCGCGCAGCCTTCTTGCCCTCTGCGGTGCAGTGGGACAATCAGGAAACGGGGCCAAATGTCTGCAGAATGGGACTGGGACTGGGACTGAGACTGTGGTTGGGACTGGGAAGCAGGACGAGGAGCTTCCGTCTCCAGAGTCACTGTCCGACTTCAAAGTCAACGCGTTTGACTCTCTTTCGGTTGCGTGAGAAAATATTTGAATGTGTGTGTGCCATGGTATTGGTTGCATGATTCATCCTCCGGGGACCCCAGCCGCCACCGACTCCAACAAGGGGATGCGCATAATGTCAGCGGGTCTCCAGCTGACGCGCACCAGGGCTACCCAGAAGACATACTCGGAGGAGTACCCCCGATTGACCCGTTAAGCCACCGCCTTCTACTACACTACCTGGGAGAGAAGGACCGCTGTCGTATGACACCTGACCGGTAACAAAAGACCATCGCGTGGTGTCCAGCGTCTAACTAACTACCAGAAAGTGCAGCAGGGCAGGACGTGACCAGAGCCGATTGACTAGGCCGGGCCGCCTAGCCTCCTGTCTAGGAGAATTCAAGGCCAAAGCAGCGTGTTGGCACTACAGGACGCGACCTGTAGGAGGCCTCAGCTGCCAGATCCTCTCCTCCTCCGACACAGGTCGCGGAGCACGGCAAACACTCCGGATCTTAAAAGACCACAGTAAAGAAAAAGGAGCATGAGCTACAAGACTAAAATGGGCCTTGTAGTAAACAGATAAGGTTATTGTAAAATATATAGGCCTGCAGGACTAAAATGGGCCCTGCAGGTTAGTGTGTAGGGGACCAGTCTAACACTTGTAGAATATCTTCTACGAAAGATGGTGTCAGAACTGGATAGTTGTTCGAACCCGAAAGAGCTGTATATCATATCTGATATCACCAGTCTTCTCCGGACAAGATGGCAACTCTTAGCTGGACCCTCGCCTGCGGCCTGTCTGGTATGGGTAACCCTATCCAGCATAGCCCACAGGGTCAACGGGCCACATACGCCCCCCACCACGAGAAGGTGTTGCCCCGGGGGGGCTATATTTTGTTAAAAAAGGGAAAAGTAAAAAAAGATTTGAAATAGGGATCACGCATGCTAGATAAGATTAAAACAGCGTATTTGTGTAGTTGATTTTATTTTTGATTATTTGGTTAGAATATTATAAGAACGGTGTGCTGCCCGGCTGCTACGAACATACGTGCATGTGCATGGTAGAGAAACCAGTGCGTTTAATGTTTTTAGCCTGAACGGCTGATACCATCCGACCTCGTGTGAAGTTTAACTTGAATGGATAATGATAATTTGATTTAGGGATAGGACGTGTAAGAAAGCTAATCGCTCCTAGGGGCTCCCGACCAGATTTGCAGAGTTGGCCTATTTTTGGGAACAGATTTGCTTTGGTAACCTTGTTGAAAAGGCTAACCGATAATCTGCCTAATAGAATTACACTGACTAGAAGGGCAAAGCCCACATTACTCACATGCCCTAAAGGTCAAGATCACCTTGCATGGTTTGGTTAGAAGTGTCTCATCTGCATCTATTGTATCGTCCCACGTTTCATACATCTACGTGTCATGGCAGCAGGCACCTAAGTGTTACATGATCTTAACTTCGTTTGTTTCAGTTCTGGAATTGAGGAACCGCCTCGGAATGACCTGCAAATTGCCTGTGACGAGGCTTTGCTTCTGCAGAGTGAGGCGAAGGAGGAGGGGGCTCCCAAGAAGAGAGGTTGTGAAACCTCTAATTGTAAAGCCGATGCAAGCATTCTGCAAGCAGCAGAATCCACACTGCCTAAGCAGGCAGCAGAAAGCTGTTGTACTGGAGGTAAGCATCTTTTACTCGTTTGATTTTTAACATCTCAGTTCCGCTGTGGTGTAAGGTTCTGCCGAAGAGGTTGTGGTGCAAATTGTGTTGGAATGTGCACCACACCTTTTATCGCTGAAGCATAAAAACTCCATAATTTTTTCGGCGGACCCGTACACCACAGTGGAACTGAGATAATTTTATTTTATTTTATTTATTTATTTTATTTTATTTTAATTTTATTTATTTATTTATTTTTTGGGGGGTCGTCTTGTGTGCAGATGTGTGACTGTTCATTGATGTAGAATTCTGGGGAGCGTAGATGATGACGTCAAACGGTCAGTGTCACTGGAATTTCGTATATTGCTTCTGTCAGCAAAAACTGTGACGTAAAAGAAAAACGGGGTCTGTTCGGATACAGATGTATGAGCGGAAAAACCGTTAAGAACAGTGAGATTCAAATAGCCCTTCCGACACGGGTTGTCACTACTGCCGATGTATTTGCCCTTTTGTAGGGGTGAGCTTTGACTGTTATATGTGAAATGATGTTCTATTTTGCGGTTATTATTTTTACTGTTTATAACGATGAAGTTACATTGCTTCTTGCATTTTTCTCGACTTTGTAACCATTGCTAGAAAAGATAAACAGTTGTCTAACATGTAACTGTAGACATGTTAAAATGGAGATTCCAGACGACCTGCTAGCCGAGTTCATTGTGGATGAAGGCAACGATTTTTGGGACATGGCCTTATTGGCTGCATACCTGCAGGAGCAGTCCCAGCAAAGCACCTTTTGCTAGGTCATTCAGCTGGACAACTACACAGCACAGGATGAGCCTGATTTTTTCAGGTTCACCCACAACAGGTTGTCCGCCTTTGTGGTTGCCTGCAAATGCCAGCCACAGTGACTGCATCAAACGGTACCTATGCATCAGGTGAGCTGACCAACATGTTGATTTTTGCAGAACTCAACTATAATCGATGCTTGAAACAAACAACCGACCCAAAACTGGCTTACGCTGAAACAAAACGAGAAACCCCGAAAACCGATCGGGCCATTTGCTATCGATCGCTGTGTAGTGTATAGGCTGTACATTCAGGACCACCACGCTGTTCAACACAGATCCTAGCCTGCGACTGGTTCACTCGTTAACAATTAGACCAATGAGAACCATCGTTCTATAAGCCGACCTAATTCTTGGAAAACTGTCCACAAATGTAGTTTTCAAAGCAACTGTCCCTCTAGATCTACAGAGTTAGTTAGTTAGTTATTTAGGGCTTAACGCCGCGCAAGCAACAGAGGCTAATTCGCGGCAAAGAGCGGTCCCTTCCTGCCAGGTCATTAAAAATAAAAGGGCATACAATAAAACAGGATGTAAATATATACTAAAAATCTACTGGGTTTAAATGAGAAGTTCTTTCAAGACTTAAAGTATTTAACGGACGGAGGTCAATGAAAGACAATGAGTTTCCAATTAAATTTTATAAAACAGGTTGGCCTCCTTTAAGAAACTGAAGATGCTGTCAGGGGGGACATCCCTGAACAGCACCCTCAGCGAGTCCGCACAATAATGTTTCTCCCTGATCTTGGCAAGGTCCACGCAGGAGATCAGGAAATGATGGACAGAAAAAGATTCATGACAAGGAACACACCATGGGGGGTCTTCCCCTTTCAAAAGATGTGAATGCGTGATGTGAGTGTGTCCGATGTGAAGGCGACTAAGAATGGTCTCCTCGCGTCGACTAGGTCGGCAGCGAGGGAGACTATCACAGATACTTGGAAGGATCTTGAAAAGTTTGTTCTCCGGGGAGAGCAGCCCATTGGGTCTGCCACTCCTTTTGAACAAACTTTGAAACTAAAGGCTTAAAATCTGAACAGGCCAACGTACTCATCCTCCACAGGCCATCGCGGGCAGCGTTCGCAGCCCGGTCAGCGCACCTGTTTCCTCGGATGCCCACGTGACCTGGGACCCAGATAAAAACAATGTCCTTGTTGTCGGCAATCAAGGATGCATGCAGTTCATGGATCAACACCAGGAGTGGCGTGATCCAATCGCCTACCATGCAGAGCCTGGAGTGCCGACAAGGAATCAGACAGGATTAAGAAATTGCACTCATTAGACTGGTACACGTGCCGAAGTGCGAGTAAAATGGCTCGCAGTTCGGCACTGTACACAGAGCTACCGTCTGCTAAGCGCCGGGTAAAAACGCGGCCGTCCATGACTGCAGCAGCCCCAACACGACCATCCTCAGACTTGGACCCGTCGGTAAAAATCCGTCGGAAGCCTGGGAAGTCGGCCAGGATCTGCTGCAGACCGTGAAGATAGATAGGGTCAGGGGGTCGAATCCTTTTTATGTGCTGTCAGGTCCAGCCTGACTTCAGGGGTGGGAAGTGTCCAAGGGGGCGTAGCTGGAAATAAAATTTCTTCGACAGAATTGATGTCCACTCCGGCCGCCTGTAAAAGGGGTCGGACACGGAGGGACAGGGGCTTGGGCTCGTTTCTTATGTACATCATAAAGATCTTCACAAACAGGGTGGAACACACAGTTAAAAGCCGGGTTGTCCGGGTTGGCCTTCAGCTTCAGCACATAGTTAAGCATGAGACGAGTGCGGCGGAGCGCCAGAGAGGGTTCACCCGCCTCAGCGTACAAACTATGTACTGGGGACGTCCTGAAGGCGCCCAGACAAATACGAAGACCCTCATGATGGACAGTGTTTAGGAGTTTAAGGGTGGACTTGGAAGCAGAGCTGTAGACAATGCAACCATAGTCCAGCTTGGAACGGACAAGAGCTCGGTAGAGACGCAGCAGGACGGTACGGTCACCACCCCAGTCGGTGTGACCCACGACCCGAAGGACGTCCAGTGCCTTCATACACGAAGCTCTAAGGTACTTAATATGGCTGAGAAAGGTGAGTCGGCGGTCAAACATAAGACCAAGGAACTTTGCCTCCTGGACGACTTTAACAGGGGAACCATCAATACTAAGGGCGAGTTCGGGAAAGACCCCGTGAAGTTTCGTGAAGTGCATGCAAACTGTTTTGGACGGTGAAAATTTAAAACCATTCTCAGCAACCCATTTCTGGACGCTGTTGATACAAAGCTGCAGATGCCTCTCTACCCGGTGAAGCGACTTGCCTTTGACACAAAGGGCAAAGTCGTCAACGAATAGAGACGCATCTGTTCCTTTGGTTACTGATTTCACTATGTTGTTTATTTTGAGGCTAAAAAGGACAGGGGAGAGGATGCTGCCCTGGGGCACACCCATCTCCTGCTCCTGGCAATCTGAAAGAGTAGAACCAACACGGACTCTAAAGGACCGGCCAGTTAAAAATTGGTCAATAAAAATAGGTAGACGACCCCGGAAGCCTATGTCATGCAAGTCTGACAATATGCCATACTTCCATGTAGTATCATAGGCCTTCTCGAGGTCGAAGAAGATGGCTACTGTGTGCTGTTTATAGATAAAACCGTCCCTTATGAAGGACTCGAAGCGAACCAGGTGGTCAATGGTGCTTCGGCCCTGCCTAAACCCGCACTGCAGGTCAGACAGGAGTCCTTCGGATTCGAGAACCCAAACAAGACGAGCATTGACCAGCCGCTCCATGGTCTTACAAAGACAGCTGGTCAGGGCGATAGGTCGATAATTGCCCGGATCAGAATGATCCCTCCCAGGTTTAGGAATAGGAACCACTACCGCCTCCCGCCATGAGGGCGGAAAGACGCCAGTGGTCCAAATATGGTTATAGACGGAAAGAAGGACAGAGAGAGCTTCCTCAGGAAGATGAGTTAAAAGCTGATAATGGACATTGTCCCAAACCAGCAGCAGAGTCATTACTCTTCTGCAGAGCCTGCTGAAGCTCAGCTAAGCTAAACAGAGAGTTGTAAGATTCAGAATTTGTGGAGTTAAAATGACAAGGGGAAGATTCCTTTATTTGTTTGAGTTTCTGGAAAGATGAAGAATAATGGTTGGAAGAAGAGTTGTGCGACAGGGTTGACGCCAACAAGTCAGCAACAGCTTTCTTGTCGGTGACAAGCCGGTCACCCACTCTAAGATGGCGGATAGAGGAAGTATCGGCTTTGCCTTTAATTTTGCGGATAGCTTTCCAGATTTTCTGCGAAGGCGCCTTGGAGGACAGGCTGGAAATAAACTGTCTCCAGGACAGCCTTCGCTGCTGTTTATAAATGTAGCGAGCTTTCGCTCGGGACTGTTTGAAAGATAGGATGTTTGCCTGGGAGGGGCATCTGAATGCTCGTCTTTGTGCGCGCTTGCGATCTTTCTGCGCCTTTTTGCACACTTCATTAAACCAAGGGACTTTAGGACCTTTAGCGAATGTCGAGGTTTTCGGGATGGCATCGTTGGCCACTTCAATCAAGATATTGGTAAAAAGCGGAGGCAGGATCCTCCGAGGACATCACCGCCTCCTCGGTCAGACGTGACCGGCAAGAGGCACTAAACAAATCCCAGTTAGCCTTCTTCAGGTTCCAACGACCCACTGTTGCGTCCTCCTCGCTGCTGGCGGTCGACAGGATGACCGGGAAGTGGTCGCTGCCACAGCAGGTCATCGTGGACATGCCACTCAAAATCCAGGACGAGGGAAGGATCACAGACAGACAGATCGAGGACTGAAGAACGTACCAGTTGCTGGATGGAGGTAAGTTGGAGAGCCATCGTTTAAGACGCAGAGGTCAAGCGAGGAAAAGAGATCCTCTAGAACCTGACCCCTGTCGTTTGAGTGGTCGCTGCCCCAGAGTGGAGCATGACCGTTGAAATCCCCAAGCAGAAGAAAGGGGCGGGGGAGCTGATCTATAAGGGAGTTAAGATCTCTTGAGGAGACACGTTCGGACGGCGGCAGGTAAATGCTGCACACCGTGACAGATTTATGTAGGGAAATACGGACGGCGATAGCTTGCAACTGGGTGTTAGGGGAACTGGACTGTACAAAATGTCCTTTCGAATTAAAATACCAACGCCACCATGAGGCCTCTCCGAAGAGGACCCCTGGTGGACGAAATTAAAACCAGTGAAAGATGCGGGGGATGACTCCTGGAGAAAGGTCTCCTGAAGGGCCACCACACCCGGCTTTAGTGAATTTACTAAGATTTTAAGTTCTTCAAAATTAGCCCGAAAACCTCGACAATTCCATTGTATTATTATATTAGTAGCCATTTAAAATGTGAAAGATTAAAAACCGCACAAAAGCAACGACGGCTATGTGACGGCTGATGTCTTTGAAGGGGACACAAGGGGCGATGGGGGCAGAGGGCGGTCCTCAATTGTGACTACCTCCATGTCCTCAAGGACATTAAAGGGGTTGGTCACCTCGACTCCCTTGTCTCCCTTCTGGGTCCTAGCTGACAGCGGACCCCAAGGTTTTTTATATTTGCTTTTCTTTCCAGATGGTTTGGGGGGACAGGGGGGCGGGGGGCGGAGGCGCGCTGGGACTGAGGTCCCGACCCCGCGCCCTGGGTCGAGGACTTTGCGGTGCCAGGGGTCCCCGACGGCGGCCTGGCACCCTGGGCCGCGGGACTGGCAATGACCACCTTGGATGTGGTCACAACGTTCAATGACGACTTTGATGGACTGGCTGACTTGGACTGACTGGCTGACTTGGACTGACTGGCTGACTTGGACTGACTGGCTGACTTGGACTGACTGGCTGACTGAACAGCAGGGGGCTTGGCCTGAAAAGTGAAAGGCAGGGGAGGGGTGTCTGTCTGACAGGCCACCTCCTTCCCCTTGGGTTTAGAAGAGAGAGCAGCAGAGTAAGAGACAGATGTGGAAGTGGATGATGTGTTCGAAGTGGAAGAGGCAGCCGAGGAACCAGACGCCATCCGGCGAGCTTCAGGAAGGAGACCTTCTGCTCGACACGGATGCGCTGGATAGTGCATTCCTCCTTCCACTTCGGACAATCTTTGGAAGAAGAGGGGTGAGAACCTTTGCAATTGATGCAGGCGGGCGACGAGCTGCAGTCCTTGTCGTCGTGATCCTTCCCTCCGCACTTAGCGCAGGTGGGATCATTTCGACAGGACGCCTGCCCGTGCCCGAACCTTTGACACTTGAAGCAGCGAAGATGGCAACGGAATGAAGGCCTTAACCTTCACCCAGTAGAAGCCTGCCCACAGCTTCTCTGGTGCCGTTGGCTGGCCAAAAGTCAGAATAATGGTACCTGTTTTGAAGACCTTTGCATGGGTCACCGCTTGGGACTTGAGAGCGCGGATGAGCTCCGCCTCTCCCAAGTCTGCCAGAGCCTCGTCACGGATCACTCCTCGCGAGGAGTTAAGGGATCTGTGAGGGGAAACAGTAACGGGATAGTCCCCGATCTTCTGCAGCTGCAGCAGACTATTGGAGTGGGCTTTGCGTTTGCACTCCACCAGAAGATCCCCTGAGCGAAGCCGCGAGGCATCAGGCCTCCCTGTGCAGCTCCGCAGGGTCTCTCCCACGAGGAAGGGGTGCAAACGCGCTGCCTTCTTGCCCTCTGCTGTGCAGTGGACTATCAGGAAGCGTGGCCAGATTTCTATAGAATGGGACTGGGACTGGGGCTGAGACTGGGACTGGGGTCCAGGACCTGAAGCCTCTGTCTCTGAGTCGCTATCGACTTCAAAGTCGATATGTTTAACTCGTTTTCTGTTCGTCTTTGTGAATATGTGTGTGCCATGTTATTTGTATAGTGTTTCATCCTCCGGGGTCCCCAGCCGCCACCGACTCCAACAAGGGGATGCGCGTAATGTCAGCGGGTCTCCAGCTGACGCGCACCAGGGCTGCCCAGAAGATATACTCGGAGGAGAACCCCCGATTGACCCGTTAAGCCACCGCCTTCTTCTACACCACCCGGGAGAGAGGACCGCTGTCGTATGACACCAGAACCGGTAACAAAGACCATCGCGTGGTGTCCAGGGTCAGAACTAACTACCAGGAAGTGCAGCAGGGCAGGACGTGACCAGAGCCGATTGACTAGGCCGGGCCGCCTAGCCTCCTGTCTAGGAGAATTCAAGGCCAAAGCAGCGTGTTGGCACTACAGGACGCGACCTGTAGGAGGCCTCAGCTGCCAGGATCCTCTCCTCCTCCGACACAGGTCGCGGAGCACGGCAAACACTCCGGATCTTAAAAGACCACAGTAAAGAAAAAGGAGCATGAGCTACAAGACTAAAATGGGCCTTGTAGTAAAACAGATAAGGTTATTGTAAAATATATAGGCCTGCAGGACTAAAATGGGCCCTGCAGGTTAGTGTGTAGGGTTAGTTAGTTAGTTATATTAGGGCTTAACGCCGCGCAAGCAACAAAGACTATTTCGCGGGCTAGCACAGTCCTCCATCCTGCCAGGTAATTTAAACATAAAAAGGGCTAGCTTAAGACATGATGTAAATATACATTAAGAATTTGTGTGAGGACTTAAATGAGATCCTGTACAAGATTAATTTCTTCAGGCCTAAAAACAGTATCACAGGTTGCATTATATAAAAGACTATATTTTATGAAAGAGATTACATTCTTTCAAGAAATTGAAGATGTTGTCAGGGGGACATCCCTGAACAACACCTTCAATGAATCGGCGGTGTAATACTTGTCTCGAATTTCGGCGAGATCCACGCACGAGATCAAGAAATGATGGACAGTGAAAGGCTCGTCACACGGGACACACCAGGGGGGATCTTCCCCTTTCAAAAGATGAGAGTGCGTAATGTGGGTGTGGCCCGATGTGGAGCCGGACTAAGAACGGTCTCCTCGCGCCGATTAGGGTCGGCAGACGAGGGAGACTATCACAGAGCGTTGGAAAGATCTTGTCAGAGTTTGTTCTCCTGGGAGGGCAGCCCATTGGGTCTGCCACTCCTCTTTGAACAAAAACTGGAAACTAAAGGCTTTAAAATCTGAACAGGGCATGCACTCATCCTCCACAGGGCCATCGCGGGCAGCGTTCGCAGCAGCTTCGGTCAGCGCACCTGTTTCCTCGGATGCCCCACATGACCTGGGACTCCAGATAAAAACAATGTCCTTGTTGTCGGCAATCAAGGATGCATGCAGTTCATGATCAACACCAGAAGCGGGTGATCCAATCTCCTGCCATGCAGAGCCTGGAGAGCCGACAAGGAATCTAGATCAGAATTAAAAAATTGCAGTCTTACAGACTGGTATACGTGCCGAAGTGCGAGTAAAATGGCTCGCAAGCTCCGGCACTGTACACCGAACTACCGTCCGCTAGGCGCCGAGTAAAAACGCGGCCGTCCATGACTGCAGCAGCCCCAACACGACCGTCCTCAGACTTGGACCCGTCAGTGAAGATCTGACGGAAGCCCGGGAAGTCGGCCAGGATCTGCTGCAGACCGTGAAAATAAACAGGGTCGGGGGTCAAATCTTTTTTATGTGCTGTCAGGTCCAGCCTGACTTCAGGGGTGGGTAGTGTCCAAGGAGGCGTAGCTGGGAATAAAGTTTCTTCGACAGAATTGATGTCCACTCCGGCCGCCTGTAAAAGGGGTCGGACACGGAGGGACAGGGGCTTGGGCTCGTTCTTATGTACATCATAAAGATCTTCATAAACAGGGTGGAAGACACAGTTAAAAGCCGGGTTGTCCGGGTTGGCCTTCAGCTTCAGCACATAGTTGAGCATGAGACGAGTGCGGCGGAGCGCCAGAGAGGGTTCACCCGCCTCAGCGTACAAACTATGTACTGGGGACGTCCTGAAGGCGCCCAGACAAATACGAAGACCCTCATGATGGACAGTGTTTAGGAGTTTAAGGGTGGACTTGGAAGCAGAGCTGTAAACAATGCAACCATAGTCCAGCTTGGAACGGACAAGAGCTCGGTAGAGGCGCAACAGGACGGTACGGTCACCACCCCAGTCGGTGTGACCCACGACCCGAAGGACGTCCAGTGCCTTCATACACGAAGCTCGTAGATACTTGATGTGGCTGAGAAAGGTGAGTCGGCGGTCAAAAATAAGACCAAGGAACTTTGCCTCCTGGACAACTTTAACAGGGGAACCATCAATACTAACGGCGGGTTCGGGAAAGACCCCGTGAAGTTTCGTGAAGTGCGTGCAAACTGTTTTGGACGGTGAAAATTTAAAACCATTCTCAGCGACCCATTTCTGGACGCTGTTGACACAAAGCTGTAGATGCCTCTCCACCCGGTGAAGCGACTTGCCTTTGACACAAAGGGCGAAGTCGTCAACGAATAGAGACGCATCTGTTCCTTTGGTTACAGCTTTCACTATGTTGTTAATTTTTAAACTAAAAAGAACAGGAGACAGAATGCTGCCCTGAGGAACACCCATCTCCTGCTCCTGACAATCTGACAAAGTAGAACCGATGCGGACTCGGAAGGACCGTCCAGATAAAAATTGATCAATAAAAGTAGGTAGCCGACCCCGGAAGCCTATGTCATGTAAGTCGGACAGGATGCCGAACTTCCATGTGGTATCATAGGCCTTCTCGAGGTCGAAGAAAATGGCTACAGTATGCTGTTTATTAGCAAAGCCGTCCCGTATGAAGGACTCAAATCGGACCAGGTGGTCAAGGGTGCTTCGGCCTTGTCTGAACCCGCACTGCAGGTCAGAAAGGTGTCCCTCGGATTCAAGAACCCACACGAGACGACTGTTAACTAACCGTTCCATGGTTTTGCAAAGACAACTAGTGAGCGCAATTGGGCGATAATTACCCGGATCAGAATGATCCCTCCCAGGTTTCGGAATAGGGACCACCACCGCCTCACGCCATGAGGGCGGAAAGACGCCAGTGGTCCAGATATGGTTGAAGACAGAAAGGAGAACAGAAAGAGCTTCCTCGGGAAGATGAGTCAGAAGCTGGTAGTGGACAGTGTCCAGGCCAGCAGCAGAATCATTGCTCTTCAGTAGAGCTTGCTGAAGTTCATCTGAACTAAACACAGAGTTATATGGTTCGGTGTTAGTGGACTGGAAGTTGCAGGGGGAAGATTCCTTAATTTGTTTGATCCTCTGGAAAGAGGGAGAATAGTGATTAGAGGATGAGTTGTGCGACAGGGTTGACGCCAACAAGTCAGCAACAGCTTTCCTGTCGGCGACAAGCCTGTCACCCACTCTGAGATGGCGGATAGAAGAAGTATTACCTTTACCTTTGATTCTGCGAATAGCCTTCCAAATCTTTTGAGAAGGGGTCTTGGATGACAGGCCGGAGACGAACTGCCTCCAGGACAGCCTTCTCTGCTGCTTATAAATAAAACGAGCTTTCGCTCGAGACTGTTTAAATGCTAAAAGTTAGCCTGGGAGGGGCATCTGAACGCTCGTCTTTGTGCGCGCTTGCGATCTTTCTGCGCATTTTTACACTGTTGGTTGAACCATGGAATTTTAGGACCTTTGTGGATTGTCGAGGTTTTCGGGATGGCATCGTTGGCCACTTCAATCAAAATATTAGTAAAAGCGGAGGCAGGATCCTCCGAAGACATCACCGCCTCCTCGGTCAGACGTGACCGGCAAGAGGCACTAAACAAATCCCAGTTAGCCTTCTTCAGGTTCCAACGACCCACTGTTGCGTCCTCCTCGCTGCTGGCGGTCGACAGGATGACCGGGAAGTGGTCGCTGCCACACAGGTCATCGTGGACACGCCACTCAAAATCCAGGACGAGGGAAGGATCACAGACAGACAGATCGAGGACCGAAGAAGTACCAGTTGCAGGATGAAGGTAAGTAGGAGAGCCATCGTTTAAGACACAGAGGTCAAGCGAGGAAAAGAGATCCTCTAGAACCTGACCCCTGTCGTTTGAGTGGTCGCTGCCCCAGAGTGGAGCATGACCGTTGAAATCCCCAAGCAGAAGAAAGGGGCGGGGGAGCTGTTCTATAAGGGAGTTGAGATCTCTCGAGGAGACACGTTCGGACGGCGGCAGGTAAATGCTGCACACCGTGACAGACTTATGTAGAGAAATGCGAACAGCAATGGCTTGCAACTGGGTGTTTAGGGGAACTGGACTGTATAAAATGTCCTTGCGAATTAAAATCCCAACGCCACCATGAGGCCTCTCCGAAGAGGACCCCTGGTGGACGAAATTAAAACCAGTAAAAGATGCGGGGGATGACTCCTGGAGAAAGGTCTCCTGAAGGGCCACCACACCCGGCTTTAGTGAATTTACTAAGATTTTAAGTTCTTCAAAATTAGCCCGAAAACCTCGACAATTCCATTGAATTATTCTATTAGTAGTCATTTAAAATTGTGTAGGATTAAAAACCGCACAAAGCAGCGACGGCTATGTGACGGCTGATGACTTGGAAGGGGACACAAGGGGCGATGGGGGCAGAGGGCGGTCCTCAATTGTGACCACCTCCATGTCCTCTAGGACACTAAAGGGGTTGGTCACCTCGACTCCCTTGTCTCCCTTCTGGGTCCTAGCTGACAGCGGACCCCAAGGTTTTTTATATTTGCTTTTCTTTCCAGATGGTTTGGGGGGAACAGGGGGGCGGGGGGCGGAGGCGCGCTGGGACTGAGGTCCCGACCCCGCGCCCTGGGTCGAGGACTTTGCGGTGCCAGGGGTCCCCGACGGCGGCCTGGCACCCTGGGCCGCGGGACTGGCAATGACCACCTTGGATGTGGTCACAACGTTCAATGATGACTTTGATGGACTGGCTGACTTGGACTGACTGGCTGACTTGGACTGACTGGCTGACTTGGACTGACTGGCTGGCTGGACAGCAAGGGGCTTAGCCTGAAAGGTGAAAGGTAGGGGAGGGGTGTCTGTCTGACAGGCCACCTCCTTCCCCTGGGTTTAGAAGAGAGAGCAGCAGAATAAGAGATGGATGTGGATGTGGATGATGTGTTCGAAGTGGAAGAGGCAGCCGAGGAACCAGACGCAATCCGGCGAGCTTCAGGGAAGGAGACCTTCTGCTCAACACGGATGCGCTGGATAGTGCATTCCTCTTTCCACTTCGGACAGTCTTTAGAGGAGGACGGATGGGAACCCTTGCAGTTCACGCAGTGGGGCGACGAGCTGCAGTCCTCGCCGTCGTGATCCTTCCCTCCGCACTTAGCGCAGGTGGGATCATTTCGACAGGACGCCTGCCCGTGCCCGAACCTTTGACACTTGAAGCAGCGAAGAGGCAACGGAATGAAGGCCTTAACCTTCACCCAGTAGAAGCCTGCCCACAGCTTCTCTGGTGCCGTTGGCTGGCCAAATGTCAAAATGATGGTACCAGTTTTTAAAAACTTTAGCGTGGGTTACTGCCTGAGACTTCAGGGCGCGGATGAGCTCCGCCTCCCCCAAGTCCGCCAGTGCCTCATCACGGATCACTCCCCGTGAGGAGTTAAGAGATCTGTGAGGGGAAACAGTGACAGGGTAGTCCCCAATCTTCTGCAGCTGCAAAAGACTGTTTGAGTGAGCTTTACGCTTACACTCCACCAGGAGGTCTCCTGAACGAAGCCGCGAGGCATCAGGCCTCCCTGTGCAGCTCCGCAGGGTTTCTCCCACGAGGAAGGGGTGTAGGCGCGCAGCCTTCTTGCCCTCTGCGGTGCAGTGGACAATCAGGAAACGGGGCCAAATGTCTGCAGAATGGGACTGGGACTGGGACTGAGACTGTGGTTGGGACTGGGAAGCAGGACGAGGAGCTTCCGTCTCCGAGTCACTGTCGACTTCAAAGTCAACGCGTTTGACTCTCTTTCGGTTGCGTGAGAAAATATTTGTATGTGTGTGTGCCATGGTATTGGTTGCATGATTCATCCTCCGGGGACCCCAGCCGCCACCGACTCCAACAAGGGGATGCGCATAATGTCAGCGGGTCTCCAGCTGACGCGCACCAGGGCTACCCAGAAGACATACTCGGAGGAGTACCCCCGATTGACCCGTTAAGCCACCGCCTTCTACTACACTACCTGGGAGAGAGGACCGCTGTCGTATGACACCTGACCGGTAACAAAAGACCATCGCGTGGTGTCCAGCGTCTAACTAACTACCAGAAAGTGCAGCAGGGCAGGACGTGACCAGAGCCGATTGACTAGGCCGGGCCGCCTAGCCTCCTGTCTAGGAGAATTCAAGGCCAAAGCAGCGTGTTGGCACTACAGGACGCGACCTGTAGGAGGCCTCAGCTGCCAGGATCCTCTCCTCCTCCGACACAGGTCGCGGAGCACGGCAAACACTCCGGATCTTAAAAGACCACAGTAAAGAAAAAGGAGCATGAGCTACAAGACTAAAATGGGCCTTGTAGTAAACAGATAAGGTTATTGTAAATATATAGGCCTGCAGGACTAAAATGGGCCCTGCAGGTTAGTGTGTAGGGACCAGTCTAACACTTGTAGAATATCTTCTACGAAGATGGTGTCAGAACTGGATAAGTGTTAGAACCAGAAAGAGCTGTATATCATATCTGATATCACCAGTCTTCTCCGGACAAGATGGCAACTCTTAGCTGGACCCTCGCCTGCGGCCTGTCTGGTATGGGTAACCCTATCCAGCATAGCCCACAGGGTCAACGGGCCACATACGCCCCCCACCACGAGAAGGTGGTTGCCCCCGGGGGGCTTAGTGTGTAGGGACCAGTCTAACACTGTAGAATATCTTCTACTTAAGATGCCAGAACTGGACAAGGACTTAAACCAGGAAGGACTGTACATCATATCTGATATCACCAGTCTTCTCCGGACAAGATGGCAACTCTTAGCTGGACCCTCGCCTGTGACCTGTCTGGTATGGGTAACCCTATCCAGCATAGCCCACAGGGTCAACGGGCCACATACGCCCCCCACCACGAGAAGGTGGTTGCCCCCGGGGGGCTCTAGATCTACAGAAGTAAAAATCATTCTCGGTCACGAAGAAAATGCCTCAGAAGAAAAAACTTAAACCTGCTGAAGGACAGCAGACACTGCTGACTTTTACGCAAAAAAAGAACGGCAGTAAGCTCTGTGCCCGAATGTGAGATGGCCTCGTGCTTGTCTGCTCCTGAACCGAGTAACCTGGATGCAGGGCCGTCAGCATCATCAGATACGGCTAATTGCAGGCCGGTCAGCCGCGCGCTGATTGGTTGCAGATAACAGATGTAGTATTCTTCTTCCGGTTTGCGCGCGCCGATTCGTCTGCTAGACCGTAAACCGGCGCTGATTGGTTCTCATCATGTCGTCTGCTACTTGTCTGTCATCGTCTGCTCGTGCTGAAGAGCGCGAAATCTTTTGGCGACTTGTTGCGTGCTTTCTTTTACGAAATGCAAGATACATCGACAGAAGGTACGTATATTACGTTTTGAAAGACAGTTTTTTATTTACTTGCAAGTAATTGTTTGTTTTTTTTTTGGTTTGTTTTAGTTGCTTAGTTTGTGCACTTTTCTTGGTAAAACTGCCAGGCTATGGCTGTGAATCTTGCTGTCCTGTATGCCCCCCCCCCCCCCGGGGGAGTGAGTGAGTGAGTTTTTAGGGCTTAAAGCCGCGCAAGCCACAAAGACTAATTCGCGGCTGAGTGTGCCTGCACTACATGAAAAAAACAAAAAAGTAACGTTGGACAAAGGATGCAGACTGGTCTACGGGGCAATATAAACCTAGGACATGCAGGAGACGCTGCACCTTCATGCTAATTTCTCGAACTCCCGGTTACAAAACAGCGTAGAAAACAAACGACAATTACAACTAGGTAAAACAAAGATAAATACTAAGCGCATATACAGCAAATATTACAACTTATCATCTCCTAGGCGCAATAAACCAGTTCGCAGCATATGCCCAACATCACTTATTCCTAACCACTGGTAGTGCAGACGCGAGTGAGAGGTTAAAAAGAAGAAACATAGATGAAAGGGCCGAACTTAGGAATCAGCTGAGAGAAGAGAGGAAGGACAGAGCGGCTAAATTCGGGAGGTTTTAAAGAGAAAGAGACAGGCGAATGGGCTGGTGAGGGATAGACAGAGAGGTAGGAAGGAAAATTCCTTAGTTGCCAATGAAGACAACATGCCTGGGAGGCAGTTGGAGAATAGACCGCTCCAACACGGAACCTCCCCGCCGTGAGGCGGTTCGGGAAAACAACGCACCAGAGAGGGGTGCGTTGTGAAGGTCTTCAACATGACAGGTGTTCAGCAGCACCAGCAGGGCGCTGCGAACAAAGCCCGCCAGGGTGAAGACCAGGTGGGGGGAATCCAGTGAAGTCGGCCTTCAGAAATGACCCTCAGATGTCTCACTGGACCAAGGGTCAGCAGACACCCGCTTACTGACCTCCCCCCGGAGGAGACTTTAAGAGAGCAAAAGACAGGTGAATGGACCGATGGAGGCAGAAATAAGAGTAAAGAAAGAGCAATAGGGGTGGGCAAGCTTGGCGAAATCAGCCCCGCCGCGTGAAGGCGAGCCCATGGGGCCCCCCCCCCCGGGGGATTGTGGGATCATTTGTAGATAGTGTGAATGGGTGGGTGGGTGTGTGTGGGGGGGGGGGGGAGGGGGCCTTAGTGACATGGAGAGATGCATGGTTTTGCATTAAAGTGGAATATAACTGTCATTAACCCACACTGAGGAACTCAAACAGGCCATGTGAAGTTGTGAAAAGCATATGCACCCTTATGTTTATGATCTGTATAGGCTGTACATACTAACAAGCAGTTGTACATCTCCTTTATGTACTTGACGGAAGCTTTGCAAGATGGCATGTAATGCCAGACAAATACTTGGAAGAGGTGGAGTGGTTCAACGCTCCCTATCCACGGCCACTGAATGTTAACTGCACTGGCCTTGAAGACACTGGCAGCATGGAAAGGACAGAAGAATTTTCCACAAGTAAACTTACACTTCGTCAACCTGTGTTCTTGTCCCAAGGACAGTAGACCTCTGTAGAAAGTTCTATTTAGTAAGTGTGTGCAGTAATGACTGAAGACTTGAGTTATATTTTAAAGTTGTGTAACTGTAGGACTGGGAGGCAAAAATGCAATAATTTTCAAGCCCTCATACCAAGATTTTTGACCGACGTCTGTATTTTGAAACATTCCATTGTGTATGTGATCCTCTGTCACCGAGGACAGGCAAGAATTTAAAGCAAAAATAAAAAGGATAATGGATTTTCAAGACCTAACCATTGACTTCTTTTAAAAGGTGAGTTTTTGTGTTTTGTTTAATGTTGTTTTTTGTTTGTGTGCAGATAGGACTAGCTTTGCATTACAAAATAGAAAAGTAATAACTGTTAATAATATGTGCATAAGTTCATGAAAAGTTGGCTGCATTGCGGTACCATTGTGCGATAACAAAACACAGGTTTTTCCCAGGTCCCCCCTTTTTTTGAAGGCAGGGGGGGATTGCCCCCACTTTTTTTAAATCCTAGATGCATCTCTGAGTACATCAGTCCATGCAGGTGGATGGACAGGACAATCCATTCTGTGACTAAAACAGCTGTGATTGTTCGCCAAACCACTGTCATTGCAAACAAAACAACTGCTGTAGCGGTGAAACCTGTCCTCATAAAGTGGCACCAGAATGGTGACCTTTAAGCTATTCTTCATGACTGTAGATCTTTTTGTCTAGCTTCATGAAACGGTGTTGTGCCCAACACAAGTCACACATGTACTCTTCTGTTGTGAATTACAGTTTCATCTGTCCCTCAGTTGATGAACTGTCCACTGCTGAAAGACATTGCAATTAAAAATGCACATATATGTATGTGCCTCATGAAATAATTCTTGCCCCTATAAATAAGGATAATGTGTGTGTGTGCGTGTATGTGCGTGCGTGTGTGTGTTTTATCTGTACACCAAAGCAAACCCTACCCTCTAATTCGGTGACTGACAGCGACTGCCCTGACCCATGCTTTACTGACGGATGAGTACACTAGCTACTGCAGTTTCTGCCAGTCAAGGAGTTCAACACAAACAGCAACACGGTCAACCTGGATACAGTTGCCGAAACCATTACTGTCATGCTCTAAGCACTGGCAAGCAAAAACTGAAATTCAAGACGTGAAGCTAGTATGTGTTAGCACGCAAACAAGCGCACGCTCTGCATGACGAAGATTCGTGATATTCTACGCTTCTGTGACACGATCCGACACAAGAATAAAATCAAGAGGAGGCAGCTTCTACGAGTCTCAGATGGTGCATGCAATGATAACACTGATAACGATAGCCTCAAAAATCTACCCCGCAACGTGTGCTGTCGACTGAATTGTTACCTTTTGGAATCCAGAAAAAAAAAAAAAAAACCCGAGGCTCCTTCGAATCGGTTTCAACGTCTAGCAGACGAATCGGCGCGCGCAAGCCGGAAGAAGAATACTACGGACATCCGTTATCTGCAACCAATCAGCGCGCGGCTGACGGGCCTGCAATTGGTGATGGCTAAAAGTGCAGCTTCTCGTCCAGGTATATTTTTAGACGACCTTGACATTTAGAGATCCGGGGAAACCCCTCTGCGTTTCCGGTTCGTAAAACATGGCCGCGATCGGGAGCACCGGAGAGCATCTCTTTCTCCCGGAGTGCTTTGAGGTGTCTTTTGCTGACGATAAGATCATTCGCGGGCATGTGCAATCAGCGAGAGAGGTGCAAGAAACACTGGACGCTGTGAACAAGGAATTCAATACCGCGTTCAATTCCTGGTAAGTGCAGTAGCGAACACACTGAGCGTGTCTGTTTGTCGTCTGCTATCCCGGCACTAGATCTAAGTTGTTTTCTACCACTCTCTAAGCGGCTGTAAAGTTTAGAGGATTCGTTCAGATTTTTTGTTGTTCTTGTTTTGTAAGGGGAAGGGGGGGGGGGGGGTTGTATTTCGGAATCCTGGATTAATTTGTTATCCCATATTGTGATTGTCAGGAAATCGACATAAAGGGAACAGTTCGAACACTGTCCGATCAGTATGTTCATGGACGGAGATACGCCTCAAACATTTCACACAATGCGGTAGTGCAGTAGTTTATAACAATTGGGGGAACTGTAGACTTCTCATCAGACTGGCAGAGAGGGATTGATTGAGATTGACGATGACTGATTATATTTATGGAACGAGCATAACAATATTACTCTTCAATATGCTTGAACAGAGGTGTGTGACTTTATTCCTGTGTACATTGACTGTATTAATATTTATACTATTTTGCAATCAACGTATTTGTTCAAATTTCAAAGGTTCAAGAAAATAAACAAGGAGAAACTGGGGCCAGATGCGCGGAGAGTCGTCTTCTCTGGTACACGACCTGCAGCTCCAGGGGACGACATGTATCGTGCCTGGTCTTGTGCTGCAGAATGATGTCATGGTGTGTGACCGTGGTGGGCGACCCTACAATCCGAAGCCAACAAACGTGCAGAAGGTATGTAATTGTGCGCAAGTGAATAGTTGTAACTGCTGAATTATATATTTTATTTCAACTGTTCAATATTTTATTATGTGACATAAGATTCATTTTCATGTTGTTAATGCAGTGTTATAATACACATGAAGCAAGCTAAAGCTGGCATGTCGGCGTATTTACAATCAAAAAGGAGGTAAAGTTGTGATCCAAGTTTCACATCTCATCAGTACTAGGTGTAGTGATCAGAGTTGCTCATCTCACTATCTAATCTTTGATTTTTATAGTGTCTGAATTCCGCCGGGATATTAAGTGTGCAATATTTCACTTAGGCAAGTACACAAAAGATGCTGAAGTTTGTTTTATGTCATTTCAGGATGAAGATCATGCATACTTAAGGCAGAAGCGGTCAAGGTTGCAGTTGACCAAGAAGACAGGGTGTGAAGCAAAAGTGAAGATTAAGACTTGGACACTGTGAGTCCCTTGCAATGAGTTGAATATAGATTAGGTATCACCGAAGACTGTGAATTGTTTCTAATGATAAAATGAGTTTGATTTTGTCTACTGTCCTTTGCTGCTCACTGCTAAACACTGTTGTTTGGAATAATCTGCAGGTGTATGAGATAAAAAAATATAATAATAATAAAAAAAAAAAAAAAAAAATAAAAAATTAAAAAAAAATAAATAAAAATAATAATAACTATTGGATATTGTTGTTTCAG
>JACVVK020000647.1:0-145000 GCA_018292915.2 Batillaria attramentaria
TATTTTTCCCAGAGAGTGTCCTTGTTATTTCGTAGAGCCGTTTCATGTTCCGTTGTCCTGCTGCTGTTTCTGCTTCTTCTGTGAGGTCGTTGATGAAGTTCCTCTTGTCGTTCCTTGCGCTCCTCTTGACCTGCCGGTTGACGTCCCAGTATTGAGCCTGCAGGTCGCGCTTGTGGTCTTGGTCGTCAGTGTGGTTGATCAGGTCTTTCAGGCGTTTCCTCTCTGTGATGAGGTCCCAGGTGTCAGATGTAAGCCACTCTTTGTGTTGTCTCGTCTTCTTTCCCAGCACTTCCCTGCATGTTGCTGTCCAGGTTTCTCGCAGGTCGTGCCAGTGCTCCTCGATTGTCTCTTCAGGTAGTGTGTCGAGAGCGCTGAATCTGTTCCTCAGCTCACACCTGAAGGCGTTGGTCTTAACGCTCTCCTTCAGACTGTGCACGTTGTACTTGTGGGATGGTCTGTCCGCCTGGTCTCTGTAGGCCTTCAGCTTGATCTTGATCGCTGCAATGACGAGGTGATGGTCTGAGGCTGCATCAGCTCCCCGCTTTGCTCGGACGTCCAGCAAGCTTCTTCGCCACTTCCTGCCGATGGTGATGTGGTCGATCTGGTTTACAGTTCTTCCGTCCGGTGATGTCCAGGTGGTTTTGTGGATGGTCTTGTGGGGGAATATGGTGCCTCCGATGACCAGGTCGTTGGTGGTGCAGAATTCTGTGAAGAGCTCTCCGTTCTCGTTCTGTGTCCCTGTTCCGTGTTTGCCCATGATGAGTTCTCTGTCTGTGTTGTCGGTGCCCACTTTGGCGTTGAGGTCTCCCATGAGGATCTTCAGGTCTCTTCTCGGTGCTTTGTCGAGGACGGCTTGGAGCTGCTCATAGAAGTTCTCCTTTTCTTCCTCATCCGCCATGTTGGTGGGAGCGTAGCACTGGAGGATGGTGACTTTCCTGCCCTTCGAGTTGAATCTGGCGCTCAGGATCCTTGGTGACACTGGTTCCCAGGACAATAGTGCTTGTGTTGCTTCAGGTGTCATCAGCAACGCTACTCCGTGCATGTGTGGTTGGCCGTCTTCGTGTCCGGAGTAGAGGATGGTGTCTCCGGAGGTGAGTCGAGTGCGTCCTGTTCCTGTCCATCTTGTCTCACATAGGCCGAGCAGCTTCAGATGGTATCTATGCATTTCTTGACTCACTTGTGCTGTCTTTCCTGTTTCGTATAGGGTTCGGATGTTCCAGGTCCCTATCCTGGCTTTGGTCTTGGCCGTCAGAAGAGTAGTCGGCGCACTGGCTTCCCGAGGGCTTTCACCAGCTCGCGTCATGAGCTCTACTAGAGAGAACTCTTCCTGGACCAAGTTGCGTTGTAGATCTGTGGTTGTAGTTTCTGTAACAGGTTTTGTTTTTAAAGAGTTGGGTTGTTAGCCCTACTCAAACCCCCAACCTGGAGGACCAGTGAGTGCGCTTCGTCTGGCCTCTACCCTTCGACCTGTCCAGCATGGGTGGCCCTACCAGGAGACGAATCTCCCGCCGGCATAGCTCTCGGGGTCATGGAGACACGCAAGCCCCATCTCCAACGGCAAGGATGCACTCATCGATGGGGGAAGGAAAAGAAGAAACACATAAAATCTTCCATGCATTACAGAGATATACTGTACTCTGGGCACAGGGCTAGGCACATACATGTATGTTCAGTGTCTTTTAACAGACAGCTATCTACTTAGTACCAGAGAAAAATGTCAGAGATTTGCAAAGCCTAAATGATGATTACCTTCACTGAGGGTTTTGCGCTTGGTTTTGCTCCCTGAAAATGAAACAAAAAGCATATCATTACATCAAAAAGTAAAAGTGATGGAATAAATCTTCTGTGCTTCTACATCCTTTCTTGTTATCCAAACATTGTACACAGATACCTTCTGTTCACAGTTAATCAACACACACATACTATATTCGCCTGCATACAGGTCCGGAGTGTCTTTCTGCACAGCCCTTGGAACAAGCCAGTTTTACCAAGTCCAAAAGCTGGAGGATAAAATACTGCATACAAACATAGAGGTGCCAACCCCCCAACGTGTCTGTCAGTACTATTTCGCACAAAAGTCAGTATATTTCCGCACTTGTCAGTTTTCTTCCGTACAAATAAAAAAAAAAACTAAAAAAAAACCAACAACACCCAAAAAAACACAGAATATGTCGCTTATAGTTACAGTGCTAATGTGTGAGTGCACACACACGTGTAAATAAACCAAAAGTGAAATCGCAAAGCAATTCTCGCTCAGAGGAAACTGTAAAGCTGCAGACCAGAGCTGACTCCTATTGACTCTTACCACTATCTGTAACATTTTGATAGTAATCAATAAACTCAGCATGAAAACGTCTAAATGACCAAACACGTGGGCTTTCCCTGTCAAGTCAAGTAATTGCAGGCAGAATTGCCCATTTGAACAGCAATCAGTGTGAGACTATATCAACTCTTACCGGTACGGTACGCTGTGACTTGCTGTCAGAACTGAAAGGTCGTGCACTAATTCTGTCGCTTTTGGTTCATGCACAGCTGTACTTTGTAACGATCTTTTGAAATATAACGGGACACAAATCAGACAGCCAGAGGGGTCTGATGCACTCACTCTGTGTTTTGAAAGCGATCAACAATTCTGCATGTGTCACCGCCGTTTCTTCGTCTGTGCCAACAAATCTACATGTTTCGGTTTCCGTAAGACTGATAGCTTCTCCTTTCGTTTTCTGAGCCGCTGACTACCCATGTCAGTTATGATTGAAACCATACTGGCTACGATGCATGAGAAGGCTGCCATGTTATCTAGCTCTGCAAAAATCTTTTGATGCATTTGAATCATAATTATTCATTGCTAGCCTGCTTGCTGGAGGCCGTTCGTGAATCAGGTTGCGTTGGTCCGAAGCTGTGTTGACTTCATTACGCGCCATTTTGTCAACCCTTGAGATGCGCGCTACGATCGGCTCATTGTTCATAAAAATGAACTGTGATTGGCCAACAACTTCCAGTTCAAGGGTTACTGTCCGCAAATTGCTAAAAGATAGTCGATGTAAAAAACTTCGGTCAAATTTGTCTCCTCCGTATTTTTCGCAACCAAACCATATTTAATTAAGTGGAACATAATACGGCCAATCCGTACTAGTTGGCACCTCTGCAAACGTTCTACTGTAATCTGGAAAACAGGGCCTAAGTGCTTTCCAAA
Source organism: Batillaria attramentaria (assembly GCA_018292915.2). Taxonomy (NCBI): domain Eukaryota; kingdom Metazoa; phylum Mollusca; class Gastropoda; family Batillariidae; genus Batillaria; species Batillaria attramentaria. The sequence continues at coordinate 3,194 of JACVVK020000647.1, forward strand.
AATATGTAGTTTAATCCATGGCATGATCCATCCAGCCATTACTGACCTCTTTTTCTTGTTCTTGTTCTTTCATGGCCTGAACCTTGGCCATGTACTGCAGCATGACAGGGTCAATCCCACCAGTCTCATCACCACCTTGTGCTGCTGCTGTCTCCTGAAGCAAATATGTACAGGGTCAGGGTCAAAAATGGAACAACTTGCTGTTGTTTCTGTTCCTGACAGAAAACTCCCTGGGTTTTTGGCTCCCTTGTGTAACAATGGGAGTCTATGTATTAACCCTCCGTCGTCTGTCTGTCTGTGTGTGTGTGTGTGTGTGTGTGTGTGTGTGTCCAGAAAACTTTAACGTTGTCATTTTCTCAGAATCTACAAACAGTAGAGGCACCAAACTTGGCATGCTGATAGACTAGCACAAGACCTTTCAAAACATATCATATTTTTTCTCCGAGTTAGCAGTTTACTGTATGCCTTTGTCCTACTCTTCTAGCCAGTAAGTAGCGGGAAAAACCAACCCCTGAGCCATCGGGGACCGAATGAGCTGAAGGGAGGTTTCACCAAGCTTAGAGCATTAACTCCCCCTTCCTGGGTATATAGGCGGGTGCGCATCATACCACCCTCAGTTTCACTTCCTGCTCGCCTTGAGACACACCAGTGCCCTCTAGCCTCGCAGTGCCTTCTGCTTCTTCACTACGTTTTATAAGTCTTTGGAGTTGTGACTTTAGGAAGACTTTAGGATCTTTGTACAAGCTTCTCTTTGGTGGGTGCCACGGAACGTCGGTGTTTGTCTTGCGGCCACAGTTTTGCTCCGTAGTCGCCGTGTTGCAAGTGCCTTGGCTGCCCCGCAGTCTTCCACGCACCCACTCACTGACTAGTGCTCACCGGTTTGACCGGGCGTCGCCATCTTGACCTTGTGTTTTGCTTCTCTACGTGGCGTGTTTTCTTCAGTGACTGAACTTTCCACGGTGTTTTCTCTCTGGGGAATAGCTTCGGGGAGTTGCGCTGTGTGGTCTTTGCAATTTTCACACGCTGCTCTATTGTGTGGACTTGTGGTTTTTTGTTGTTTTCCCCGCACCCACGTATTCGTGTACTCCAGTGACAGATCTTCGCTCGGCGCTCACTCTTCGGAGTCTAGCTCTGAAGAGCAGTGTTGAGTTGTGTTATTTCCTTACGTCACCTGCTGTGCCCGTAGCGTATTTCCACGATGTCGGACCCAGCCATTGATGACAAGGATGTTCGTCCAGTCTTATATGTTGCACAGGATCCTGAGCATCCAATACATGTTCCTAACCTGCCCATGGCCGTGCCGCTTCCGCAGCCTTCGCCACGTAGGCGTGTTGTCGCATCCTCCCATGAGCGCTCTTATCGTCACAGACGTTCGCCTTCTTCGTCGAGCTTTGCTTCGCGCTCTTCTGGGCGGTCACGCAGTTCTCGGAGTTCAAGCCGGCGCTCCCGTCGCCGTCATCATCAGCGTCGGCGTTCTCCCAGCCGCCGGCGTCACTCACGTAGGCGTCATTATAGTTCTGGACGCCGTCATCATTCTAGTCGCCGCCGTTCTACCTCCCACGGTCGTCGCCGGCGCAGGCATGGACACGCTCACCGCCGCCCTCGTTCCCGCTCCCGCTCTCGCTCGAGGTGTTCGTCGCGGCGTCTCAGTGTGTCAAGCGCCCATCACACCCGCTCCCGTTCTCGTTCCCGCTCTTCGAGTCTCTCTACGAGCCCACTCCCTGCACAGGACCAGAGACCCTTTGCTGCTACTGTTGCGCTCTTGCGGGAGCGTGAAGCTGTGTTCCCTCAGGATGATACTCAGCGTTATCGTTTAGCTTCTCGTCGTCCAGCCTTTGTGAGTGACGCGCTACCAGCCTCTAGTCAGCTCAACGAGGCATGGGAGAATGCTAATAAAGCTGTGAGGGAAGATAAGTTCGTCGGTCCTTGTATTCCGGCGTCACTCCTCAACGCCAAGTTGAACAGATATAAGCTCCCAAGTTCGTTCTGGCCAACGCAGCATCTCATCACGCCTGAAGAGCCGGAATTATCTTCGAAGTCATCGACTCTGACCCTGCAGTCACGTGAGGTTGACTTATTAGAGACTGTTGCGCGCCGTTCCCTGGAGGTAACGTCGTTTTGTGAGCTTGCGTCTAAGACTTTAGACTCGCTTCTGACGAACGATTCTGCTGAGCTGGACTCTGCGATTACCGTCTCTTCTGTGCTTCGGGAGGGGCTTGCTGATCTCTCCACGTTAGCTACCACTTCTGCAGTCAACCTCAAGTTGCTGCGTACAGACACTTACTTGCGGGCTTCTGCTCTTCCTGAAGATGTTCGTCGCCAGTGCCGCCGCTCATCCATCGATGCGCCAGCTGTCTTCGGTCCCGAGGCTTCTTCAGCTGTCAAGAAATTTCGCAAACAGGCTAGGGCGTTCTCCAATCCCAAGCCCCATTCCTCTAGGCCCCCCATGTCGGCACCCCCTCCGCCTAAGAAGCCCTTTCAGTCTAAACGGAAGCAGCCCCGTCGTGCTCCCCGTTCCTCCAACAGACGGGATCAACAGTCAGGTAGGAGAACCCAGTCCTCCACCAAACCCGCCCCGTCTACCTCCACCCAGAAATGACGCCTTCCCCGTCGGGGCCAGACTCTCTCTCTTCCTTCCCCGCTGGACGGACCTGTTTCCTCACGATCCCTGGGTCCTTTCGGTAGTGAGGGAAGGGTTACGCATTTCCTTCACGGCTCCTCCCCCGCTCACGACCTCGCCTCAGTGGATCTCCCTGCCTGCAGCTCCGGATCGGGCAGCTGCCCTAAGGACAGAAGTAGCCGCTCTTCTTGCCAAGCAAGCGATCGAACTAGTCAACGATCCGTCCTCACCCGGGTACTACTCCCACATGTTCGTGGTGCCCAAGCCGGGAGGTCGATGGAGGCCGATTATAGACTTGAGCAGGCTCAACCTGCAGATCACGGCACCGCACTTCAGAATGGAAACAGCTCGTGCTCTGCGTCAGTCGATCTTACCGGGGGAATATGCAGTAAGTCTGGACCTGACGGACGCTTATCTCCACATCCCCATGCATCGCTCCGCCCAACGCTACCTTCGGTTTGCCTTAGACGGTGCAGTGTATGCCTTCAGAGCTATGCCCTTCGGACTGAACATCAGCCCTTGGGCCTTCACACGGTTGATGGACGCTGTGATGTCTGTGGTGCGCCAGAGGACCTCGTCGAGTTTATCAAGCTACCTCGACGATATCCTTCTGAAGAATCTCTGCCCCATCACTCTTCAGCGCGACTTGGCAACGCTAAGAGAGACGCTCACTCAGCTAGGGTGGATTGTCAACTTACAGAATTCGGACCTCATCCCCTCTCAGCGTTTTGTGCATCTGGGTATGATGTTTCTTACGGACATTCCGTTAGTGACTCTGACGGACCAACGCAGAGACAAACTCATAGCGGCAGTCATAGAGCTGAGTTCGCAGCGAACTACCACGCCCAGGCAGATAGCCACCGTGCTCGGTATGTGCTCAGCGGCAGCAGATCTTCTTCCGGCAGGCAGACTAGCTGTCAGACCGCTTCAGTGGGCCTTGCAGGATCTCTGGTGCCAAGCCACGCAGCCATGGGATTATCCTCTTCCGGTATCTCCGGACTTAATTCAGGCGCTCCATCCCTGGATGAATCGTCAGTGGTTACAGAAGGGAGTCTCTCTCGCACCTCAGACAGCCACTGTTTCGTTGTGCACCGACGCATCTCTCACCGGGTGGGGCGCTCATCTTCTCCCGTCCTTCGAGATGACGTCAGGCCTCTGGACTCCGCTGGAAGCTGCTCTTCACATCAACCGTCTGGAACTGAAGGCAGTTTACTACGCGCTCTCCTACTGGCGTCTCCGTCTTCAGGGACAAACCGTTATGCTTCTGACAGACAACACTACGGTGATGGCTTACATTCGCAACCAGGGAGGAACACACTCACGAGCTCTCTGTCAAGAAGTGATTCACCTTCTCCAGTGGTGTGCGGCAGCGGGGATCGTTCTTCTGGTGCGGCACATTCCGGGTCGTCTCAACGTGCTAGCAGACGGCCTCTCACGCCAGCTACCTCTCCCCACGGAGTGGGAGCTTCATCCCCAGGTCTTCAACCGCCTCCTCGAGCGTTTTCCCACCATGACACTAGACCTATGTGCCACCCGATTCAACAAGAAGCTTCCCCGCTTCATCTCTCCCTTTCCCGATCCCCTTGCTCTGGCTCTAGACGCACTTACGTTCAGTTGGACGGACATAGACGCCTACGTCTTCCCGCCGTTCCCTCTGGTAGCGAAGATCGTCAGTCGCCTTCCCCTGTTTCAGTGCGATCTCACCCTTATCGCCCCGCTCAGGTGGAACAGATCGTGGATCTCCCCCCTGCTCGATCTCCTGGTAGATGTGCCCATACGGCTCCCCACCCGGCCAGATCTGCTCCGTCAGTCAGACCCACAGATTCGTCATCCCGACATTCTAGGTCTCAACTTACACGCCTTCAGGCTGAGTTCCAGGCCCTCCGTGCAGAAGACTTCAGCTCTGAGGTTGTGGCGCGCATCGCGCGGGACAGACGGAGTTCCACTTTGAGCGTTTACGACCAGAAGTGGGAAATGTTTGCAGACTATTGCTCAGAGCGTGCCTTAGACCCGTTTCAGCCTATCCACACCCCAGTTGGCGGATTTCTTTCTGTTTCTTTTCTCCGAGAAAGGCCTCCAGCCTGTTACCATCAGAGGTTATCGCTCCTGTATTGCAAGAGAGTATCGCCTCTTAGGGCGCCCGGACCCTGGACGGAACCCCCGACTTTCCAGTCTGCTTAACAACTTCGACATCGAGCGGCCTCGTGTAACCCGTCTCTTGCCGAAGTGGTCTCTGCCCCAGGTCCTTCGTTTTCTGGAGTCTCCCCCATATGAGCCTCTAGACTCTGCCCCTGCGGATGCCTTGCTGGAAAAGACTGTGTTTCTCGTCGCTATGGCCACCTGCGCGAGAATCAGTGAGGTGCACGCTCTGTCGGCGCGTTCTGATTGCATGCGCTGGAATGACGATGGCTCCGTGTCGCTTCTTACGTGCCCCGGTTTCATCGCCAAGAATCGTTTACCAGATTGGGGGAATCAGGCCTTCACGCTCAAGCCGCTGCATGACGACAAGGCCTGTCCTGTCAGAGCTCTCCGTGTCTACCTCAGGTCTACACGCGCTCTTAGACGTCAGTTGGATCCCCTGTTTCTTGCTCCCCTGGGCAAGAAGATGTCTCCACAGCTTCTGTCGTCATTCGTGAGGAAGCTCCTCATCAAGGTCTACAGTTCTAATCAGGATCAGGATCAGGCAGGTTCATCCTCGGCGTTCCCTGCTACGTCTCCTCCTGCCACCACCACCTCCTGTAAGTCGGCCCGCCCGCTCTCCCAGGAGGTCCGCCCTCGCCACCCTCGTCCTCTCGATGCTCCTAATACCGGCCGACGTGTGGTTCACGACCCTGCCACTCTGCCCTGCCAGGCGGGTCATAGTGACGGATCCAGGACAGTCACGGCTCCCGCTCCTCCTCCTAGGCCAGCGCGCGACAGCTTGTCCACTCATGAGATCCGGGCGTTGGCGGCCTCTCGGATGTTTTACAGAGGGGTGTCCCTGATCGAGCTGTCAAAGGCGGTCGGCTGGAGCCAGCACACGACCTTTGGCAGGTTCTACCTGCGCCTGCCGGACAGCCCCTTGCCTGCAGACGCGGTGGACCACTGACCCGGCTACGCAAGTATCCGGTAGTGTACAGAGCCGATCAGTGTCCGATTAGCCCCTCTTCCTGCTACTTTCTGGCTGTCTTTTTTGTTTTATCAGATATGTTTAAAGGGGGCTAACCCCTCTGTTGCTTAGGGCATTAACTTGCTCTTTAATCCATTAACTTGGCATTTCGGACACTGGTCTTAACTCCTCCCCTCCTCCTGTTCGGGATTCGGCATACAGTAAACTGCTAACTCGGAGAAAAAATAGCAAAAAATTTTCACTAATTTTAGTATTTTTTAGTAGGGTTAGCAGTTTACTGCCGGAGTACCCTCCCACCTGCCCCGCTCGGAGTTCGAGCAGCAAGTAAAACTGAGGGTGGTATGATGCGCACCCGCCTATATACCCAGGAAGGGGGGAGTTAATGCTCTAAGCTTGGTGAAACCTCCCTTCAGCTCATTCGGTCCCCGATGGCTCAGGGGTTGGTTTTCCCGCTACTTACTGGCTAGAAGAGTAGGACAAAGGCATACAGTAAACTGCTAACCCTACTAAAAAATACTAAAATTAGTGAAAATTTTTTGCTATTGATTGACCTTGACCCAAGGTCAAGGTCACTAAAGCTGTCTGTTTGAAAATTTTACATTGGCATTTTCTCGTAATGTACAAATGCCAGAGGTTTTAAACTTTGCATGATGATAGACATTGATAAGAACTTTACAGATATACATGTAGTCAGTGACCTTCTGTCAAGGTCAAGGCCGTACAAGATAGTTTTGTGAAACCTTAACATTGGCATTTTCTCAGAAACAATGAACAGCAGAGGTGCCAAACCTGGCATGCTGATAGACAGTGATAAGACCTATGCACACATACCATCTTAATGACCTTGACTGAAGGTCAAGGTCATTGAAACAGTGTTCGGAAATTTTACATTTGCATTTTATCAGTATCTAGAAGAATCAGAAGCATCAAACTATGTGCGATGATTGACATTGGCAGCACCTTTACAGACATACCTGTGTTCAGTGACTTTTAGTCAAGGTCAAGGTCATGCAAGCGTGTGTTTTTTTTGGAAACTTTAACCTTGGCATTTTCTTCAAAACAACAAACAGTAGAGGCACCAAATGAGGCGTGATGATAGACAGCAATGAGACCTACCTTTCTGAATGACCTTGACTGAAAGTCAAGGTCATTAAAGCTGTCTGTTGTGAATTTTAACATTACTGTTTTCGGAGGAACTACAAATGCTAGAGGCATCAAACTTGGCATGATGATAGACATTGATGAGATCTCTTTTGAATGACTTTGACCAAAGGTCAAGGCTGTACAAACTGTTTTGGGGAAAATTGTAATATTGCCAGGAACTCAGAGCGCCAGACACATCACTTAGCATGATACTGGATAGTGATAAGAGCTCTACAAACATACTTTTGTGAATGACCTTGACCTGTGTCACAAGGGAGCCATGGAGGCTTCTGCCTCTCTAGTTTAAAATTACTTTTCATGATTTTCATCTCTATTGCCAGAGATGCCAGGCAGACAGTCAGATCTAACCAAGGCTGGAGACACTTCAAACATGATAAAAATACGGTAGGTTTAACAACATTCAAGGTTCTGGCCAGTCAAAACAACAACACATGCTTTTGTGCACAGGAGAAAAATGGAAGTAAATCTAGAAAGGTTAGGGGATTACGTGTGGGTATGTAAAAGGGATGACGCAAGTCAGGATATAAACACGACGCCATATCTGGCAGGGTATTCGGGTTGGTATGACACAGGTTAAACTGAAAATGAAAAGAAAGGAAATACAGTAGAAACTTTTTTGAGCGACCTTTCACGGGACCGAGCAAAAACGGTCGTGAACAACAACTGGTCGCCCATACGGCAGTCAGTCACAATGGCGTCCGGACCCGGCCCTGCCCGGCCGGGAGCCGTGCATATCAACCGTAGGGATCATTGCATAATAAGTACAGTGTGCATGCGTGGATTTGACTCAGAAGCAGAGTTTGGTGTTTCTGTGGAGTCTTCCAATAATCAAGATTGTGCGGCTTTACCTAAATTTCAGCGACGGAAAACGTAAACAGAGTCGCTTGTGCCACCATGTTTTTAACCACTTCCGTTTCACATTGTCGCGCATTCGGTGTCGTGAACTTGTGTGACGCGTTTAAATTTTACGGCGGGAAACAAGTACACACACACACACACACACGAGCACAGCTTGCATGAACTGAGTGACAACCACGATTCTCATTGCTTCGCTTTATTCAGTCCTCAACACGACAGAAAAACATAAAAAAGCGGGCGCCGTGCCAACGGTGCCAGTGCACACACACACACGACGTACACACACGCGCGCGCGACGACGACGTACGTTGACTCAGTCTGACAAAACATGTCAATCCTCTCTCTCTCTCTCTCACACACCCCGTGGCACACACACACACACACACACACACGACGTACGCTGACCTCTGACGTCCTTGCTGAGTTTAGTCCGCCGCAGCGGCACCCCCTGGGCTCTCTCTTTCACACACACACACATCGCACGCCGGCACACACAGAAACAGTTTCCGTTTTCTTTATTGTCAAACACAAAAGCAAGGATTAACAACCACGTCATGGCTATCAAATATCCGCCTTACTTCACACACACACACTACGACACGCGTTCACACGCACTGACACGCGCGTGATAGGTGATTGGAGAAAACAATGATCAGTGATTTGACAGGTGTTAGGAACAACGGAACTGACACTTAAACAGGATGAGGTGATCACCACCCGCTTAACTGCAGTTGTGTTTAGGTGGCGCAAAGCTGTAACGATGCGATAATTGGCCTGTGACTGGTCACGCGTGTACCACGACTTGGCGGCCCGCGGGGTATTGTCAGGGATTGTGCCGTGGGCGGTCGGCGGTGCTATCGGCAAGGTGTGAATCCGCGCAGACAAGCCAGGGGTGGTCGCCAGCAAGAGAGGCGGGGGGTCGTTTTGCCAGCAGAATAGCGGTCTTAAGTCGTGTACTGCAGTTGGTCGGTCTTTGGAGATGCAATAAAGAAGAAAAACCGTCCGTGCCGGGCTAAAACGGTCGTGAACGAAAAACGGTCGCTCAGTCAAGTGGTCGCTTAGTCAAGTTTCTACTGTATCACACAACTGACCTCTTGTTTCTCTTGCTCTTTCCTCTCTGCCTCTTCGGCCTCCTGTCTCCGTCTCTCTTCCTCTCTCTGTTGTTCTTCCTGCCTCCTCCTCTCTTCCTCCCTCCTTCTCTCCTCCTCTCTCTCAGCAGCAGGATCCTTTGCTGTGAACAACAAACAAGAAAAGAGGAGTGGGAACACATTACAAAAGGCCTGGTTTCTCAATTTCACGTGCTTACATTAATGCAGCAAGACAAATTCTTCCTACACTTACTACTGGAAGCTGATAGATTACATTTATTGTATCATCTCACTTAGGACCAACGACGACATTTCAAATTTCAAAGCTAAAACCGATCCTGTTGTTTTATCCATTTGCTGCCCTGAAACAGATTGGAAAGGGGACTGTTGGAGTAAAAGATAAAGAAAGTTGTTAGCCGCAGAGAGAGAGAGTTAATGCACTGATGAACTGCTGAACTGAGCTAAAGTTAAAAAAAAAAAGAGAAGAGAGAGAGAAAAAAAAGGAAAAACAGAAAAGCAAAACCACCCCCCCCCCCCCCACCCCTGCAAAACCCTGATATGTGTTTGCTACATTTCCTCAACCACCCTCATGTAGGCTCTGGTGAGCAGAAAGGGTAACTCACTTTTCCACGCATCATCCAGAGATGCAGCAGCAGGCTGTTTCCAGGCAGAGTCCAAGGAAATGGGTGGCAGAGAGGCTGGTGGTCTGGTCACCGCGGGCTCCACGGACTGTGTCTCCACTTTTGCCTTCTCTTCTGAAATTCAATATTATGGGATGGAAGTGATCACTGAATCCAAATATCCTGCAGAACTGGTAAGCACACACATGCACATGTCAAAGCAGGGTGCCCTGCTAGACAATTCTCATGATGGCTTACAATTTTTTTCCTTGGCTAGAAATTTTTTTAAGGCCATGTCTCAAAAACTACTCCAAAAAAGGCTATTTTAAATCCTGCAAAATTAAATGAAACAAGATTGACAAGTAAGGACAGGTCTCTATTGTTCACAGACAGATGGACATGGGGACACCCAGATATCATTTTTAATTTACTTGATGGGGTACTGTTATGTGTACGTTTTTGTTGTTGTTGTTGTTATTTTTACCTTGCTGATTAAGACTGCCCCCCGACTCCGAGCCAGCCACAAACAGCATGCTGGGTGATCCTGGTCTGGCCTCTAAATCACCGACTGTGATGGGACGCGACTCTACATGTCTTGTTTCTGCCGTCCTGACACACGAAACACAAACCACATGGCAATTAATCATGGTCAGTTTGGTTACCAACTACACAAAACTTCTTTCTTTCTTTTTTTCAGCATGTCCATGTTCACATGACGACATACAGTACAGCACATGCACCATTACATGAGACAAGGAAACTGAAGTTAGGCTCACCTCTGATTTTACAAAGAAGGAAAACAAGAAAAGAGGTGTCTATGACGAGAAGTATCACTTCAAGTCAAAATAATTTTTAGCTCACAGATCTTTGTTGCCGGTTTCCCCGTCAATGTCATCTGAGGCGTTGGACAGATTGAAGTCCGGTGGGGCCTTTCTCCTGTCCTTAGATTTTCCAACACTCAGCTCAGCAAAACTGTCTGCTTGCAGACACGCACCAGAAAAAGAAAGATAAGTGGTGTAAGGTTATTCACACATGCATGTCTGATAAACTAACATGTAACCAAGTAAATAAAACAGCCCTGACTTTTGATTCAATATTTTGCCATAGCTACTGAGATCCGAAAATCTCCCAAACATCCTCCATAAAGAAATGCAAGAATGCACAGTGACAGCCCACACTACCTTATCCTTTCATAACATTCAGGTGACTCAACAACAGTAAAACAAGATGGCCACCAGCCCAATATGTTGTTTCCATTTGATCATTTGCTATCGTCACGGTCGTTCTTTTGTAATGCCATGTATCCACACACACACACACACACACACACACACACACACACACACACACACACACACACACTCTCTCTCTCTCTGAATGGAAACAACTGACCGGGCTGTCACACCAATCTTGTTTTTGGAAGAGAGACGTCAAGTTGTATTCTTTGAAATCTATGACGTTTTTGCTCACTGGGATGACGCATAATACATTTGGTGTAATAACTTTGATACAGTTCTTGCAATGAAAGCAGGCCCATGAAAATTGAAGTGTTGCTGCTGCGTGCGCAGTGTAAAGATCGAATTAATACCGACCCAATATGTTTAACAGACAAGTCTGCGCGGCGAACGTTTTCTAACTATGTGTTATGTCAGACATACACATGCGCGCGCGCACACACTCACACGCACGCACGCACGCGCACACGCACACACAGACTCGCGTGAGCCACGTTTGTGCTCCATTGAGACCTATGTGGTGTTCTCTCACTCTACTATGCTATGCTATTGAGTGAGAGTCAGTGGGAAAAACAAAGCACACTACATCAATGAAACTCCCGCTTTCCCCGTCTACACATAGAGAACGTCCAAAAAGTGGCGACACATCCCCAAGAAATGCCAGTATCACGTCAATCAAACATGACGTCGGAAAAATGACGCTGATACTGCCTTTTGCGTCAGTGCGCGTGTGCCTTTTCTGCGATGGATCTGACCTGTTCAGTACGTAAGCAGCCCTGCACAGCGTTCTGGGTTCTTCTTCTTTCATGAATTTGTTCTCCGTGCATATTCTGTTCATAAAGTATTGGAGTTGTATTCTGTTATATCCCGTGTCTTCCCTGCGATTGCACGAAGATGGCGACATAGTAGAAGTAAAATACACCACGTCTCCAAACAGAGGAATTCGGAAAGAAAGTGGCGAGACACCCCCAAGAAAAAAACAGCATCACGTCAATCAAACATGACGCACTTACTTTACGTCAGTGCACGTGCGTCTCTTCTTCGATGTTTGTGAGGCGTGTGGCTTGTAGAGGAAATGTGCTGTGAGTACAAATTTTCGAGTCAACTGACGATAACGGCTGCAGTGAATTTTTCTAATTTTTTTGTATATTTTTTATGGCACCCCAGGCTCATTATCTATGTATAGTAGGAGCGATTTTGAGATCTAAAGTGTGTTCACCAGCACTTTCATCAGGTACGGCTTATGCCAAAAGTATAAAAGCGACAACCTCCAAAATTCACTTAGTTGAGAGTCCGTATTCATGCTATCTATGTCCAAAAAATGGAGTGGTTTAGGTAATTATTACGCCTTTAAACGCCAGAAAGCCACTTTTTCTGAAAAGGGCGATAACTCGCAAATCATGTGTGCAATCGTACCTGGATTGGGCCTTCTATTCAACAATCTTGATTCATTTAGAAACCCCAAATTTGAAATCGATCGGTTCAGTATTTTCGGAGAAATAGGCATCTGAACTGGGTTCACATGCAATGTCAACTCAGGCTCGGTTTACATGAAAACTATAAGAGCGACCATTTTCTAGTAGTGACTCTGTTCAGAGTCCGTATTCAAGCTATCTACTGCCAAAAAATTGAGTGATTTAAATAAATATTACGCCTGTACACGAAAGACAACCAACTTGTCTCAAAAGGGCGATAACTCCCAAATCACTTAAGCAATCATCACACGCTTGAATCGTCTAATGTAACATTTTGATATATTTGGATACCCCCAAATTTGAAGCCATTCGGTTGAGTATTTTCGAAGAAACGGGCCTGGACACAATTCACACACACACGCACACACATACGCACAGACGGCACTCACTGAGGAGGAGAAGCGCGTTCGGTGGACCGTACATGTCAGCATCGATGACGCACGTTTTGTTACGTCATTGTCAGAGTTACACTTGCAAAATCGTCTCTGCGGGAGATCGGCAGTGACGTGCGTTTGTACCACAGATGCTTGCCCATGAACGTGGAAAATTTAGCCCGTCCTATGATGTTGTTTCCATTACTATGGAAACAACATAAAAACGAACACACACACACACACACACACATTTCATCCTACACTCTGAAGCAGGCATATCTTAAAGAATAACAGTTCCACCACTAGCAGAACATAAGTTCTCAAAGAATTTTACCATCATGGAAGCTGGTGGCAGGCCGTATCTTGTACGGAGTGGAAGACATTGGACGGTCATGAGGGATGGGACTGTGTGGTGGTGACTGTACTGGCCGATGACTCGGTCCTGGACAGTCAGTACAGGAGATGACAGTTAACAAAATGCTTGATGATGCTACTATGCACACAAATGCCCCTATGCATGCGTGCACACACTAACACCCACACCCAAAACAAGGACGAGTGGGGTCTCAACTGAACTGTTCAACTTTTGTTTTCCTGAATATGTCAATTCGTGTAACAAAATATTCTAAACTGAAACAGCAACTTATCTGAGTAACAACAGCAATAACAATAGCACAAGTGGAGATTCATACAGACCCTTCTTATAACTGCTTTGCACATAACACCATTAGCTGAATGCAGGCGATGTGAACTAGAGTTTTGTCTCTGACTGGCATTCAAAGTCAGAACTGCCCAAGGCAAAAAAAGAGGACATTTGTTTTGGGTGTGGAGGTAGAAGCTGTGCATCTGCTTGCAGACGCGCTCCTCTAGGGGGGTCTGAGGGCATGCCCCACAGGAAAATTTTGAAAATGAGGATCAAAATCTGTGCAATGTGGTGCATTCTGGCATCAAATTTGTAGGGTTTGCATTACCTGTAGACAGATGACCCAAAGGGGAATGCTCACCTGTCTTGATTGGGATTTCTATCTGACTGGTGTTTCCTGCACCTGGCTGTACTGCTGGTGGTGGATTGGCTGACAGGGCACTGACATTAGTCATCTGACAGTGGAAGTCATGGTACGCTCTCTCCAAGGTCTGAACAACAACAATGAAAATAAGTACAGTCAATCCTGCTTCAGCAGCAACCTCTATATAGGACTTGCCTGTCTAAAGAGCGCTTTGAAGCTCGCTCCTTCAAGTGTTCTGCCCCTGCTCTGTGGAACACTCTGCCACTTTCCTTGAAATCCAGCACCTCCACCGAGTCTTTCAGGAGCAACCTGAAGACCTATCTCTTCTCAAAGTTCTGATGCAGACTCCACCCCCCCCCCCCGACTCCACCCCCACCCCACCCACCCCCCCTCCTCCTGTTTTTGTTAAAACTTATTCCTCCCCCCCCCCCCCTCGCGCTACGAGCATGCTGCGCATGGAGTTTTTTTAGCGCGTTACATCATCATCATCATAAAGAGGCTATCCACATTTTGTGCCGCAAGCCCCTTCCTACACACACACACACACACACACACACACGGAGTCACATGCAGGTACCTGTGCTTCTTTCTCCAGTCCTTGCAACCTGTACTTAGTTTCTGCCACAATATCAGCTGACGCTGCAGAAGAATGGTCATCTGAAAACTCTGATAGCCGCCGCTGCCTGGAACTTGGAATGAGATCAACTTCTGAGTCAACATCATTGTATACATCCTTGTCACCAAGGTAGGTCAGTGGACCACGGCTACCACGAGGGTCAAGGTCAGGTGTGATAGGTCGCAGGCTGTGACGGGGTGATCCCTGAGAAGGCTCTGTGCCGGAACGGTGCGAGACATTGAGTGCAGTGCTGAAAAATGACAACAGAAATGTTGCATCGGATGTTGGCTATCACTACCTGTTCAGAACCAAGCAAACATAGCTGAGTCATGATTCTTTGCTCTACACGATAGAAGGACTTTCCCCATGAAAGTACTACACATACGTGAACTTCGCACGTAATATATCTGTGAGGAAAAAAAAAGTGAAAAAAAATTGCTTGCAAACAATATTATTTTCCTTCTCCAGACAATACAAATTAGTCTGGGAAAAACAAGTGCTCCAAGTCCAAGGTCATTTAACTCACCCATCTTGTCCACCATCCTTTGGTTTTCTGTATACTTCACTGTTTAGAGCTGAAATACAAACAAGTTGAACACTAACCATAACATTTTTCACAAAACAAAATAAGAACAAAAAATTCATGATGCGGACTGTGAAACAAATAATTTTACAAAACTGGAGCAGAGAGAAGATTACCAAAGTCACCTGTGGCAAGAAGACACAGAAAGGGTTAAGTATGTGACCCGCACAGAGAGGTGAGGAAAACTGACTAGAGGGAGCTAAGTACCATGTGACACATAACTAGAGAGGCTAGGCGCATATTTGGGGGCTACGTGGGTAATCACCCTTGTTACTTAGTAACAAGACACATGGCTGCATGACGGGTACGAAGTAGGAATGGGGTTTTGTCCAAGGCGAGGGTGATTTTAAAGATGGTGCCTCTAGTGTTTGTGTCTTTAACGTTTTTTTCCACCACAAAAGACAATAAGTCTGTACAGCACACACAAGAACTGAACATGGTTCAGAAGAGCAGTGGAAGGCAGCCAAACAACAATTGAACATTACCTGTCTGTGTCATGGCCAGCTGTTTACGCAGATCAACCACCTCTCGATTCATCTCCTTCATCTGCAAACACCTGCTCCTCCAGCCTCTGAACCAGATCCCTGTTCCGATCCAACTATTGTGCAAACACAAGTAACAATGTTTTAGTGACGTATACATGTGCCATTCTCAAAAAGAGTGAGTTTCAACATTTGACGTTAGTTTGTTGGTTTGAATGCCTAATGCATTCCGTAATACACACAGTGATACAGATATTCCACAAATCCTAGGATTTTTCTTCTAGCTAGGTATGACTTTTTCATCTGCATTGTTTTCTTCGTGTATGTTTGGGTTTTTGTTGTTGTTGTTGTTGTTGGTTGGTTGTGCTTGGCTACTGTAGGATGAGCGATGATGACTGTCCATCAATACTGAAGAAGTGTGCCTTGACTGGGTTCTCAGGGAGTTAACAAGCATGCACCAAAGGGTAGGCTCTGGGAATGATGTGGATGTGGAGGTGGGAGTTCATATGTGTGTGTGTGTGTGTGTGTGTGTGTGTGTGTGTGTGTGTGTGTGTGTGTGTGTGGTGTGCGTGCGTGTGTGTGTGCGTGCATGCGTGTGTGTGCATGCGTGCGTGCGTGTGTGTGCATGCGTGCGTGCGTGTGTGCATGTGTGTGAGAGGGTGGAGGGGGGGAGGGGAAAGGGTGCACATCTCACCTCATCCTTGAGACGTGACTCTAACAGCTGCTTCTGCTGCTCAGAGACGACCTGTTCCTGCCGCAGGTTTTCTCGAGCTCGCTCCAGGTCACGCTGCATCATCAGAGTCTCAGGGGTTGGCCTTCGGAGTTCACGCAGTAGTTCTTCCTGACCTGAAAAACAAACCAAGAAAGTTAACTTCAGAACTGTATCCAGTAATAATAATATAATCAGAATGACTGAATCCACGTCAGAGTGAAACAAGAAATAGAAAGTTCATCAAAAGCCAGTGCAGTCATGAAATCTTGATCACACTCTGGGAACAACAAAGGACTTTTGATGAGGGTGGGCACTAAGGTAGGGGAAAAGGGCTTGGAGATTTGAGTTTGACTAGGGAAAAGCAGCTCAAACAAAGCTTCCACTGCAAACTATACTTACGTCCTCTTTCTCTCTCGTTCATGTTCAGCACCTCTGACAAGCGTCTGCGGGAGAAAAACAAAAACAAGACAGAAATATTAAATCTTACACACTCCTCTGCATACATCTCCTTACAAATTTTTATTAACACGTAACATATTGCGCATGAGGATTCCCCGTTCTTGCAGTTCTCTGCCTACCACATCATTCTGTCTTTTCATTATTTTCATGCCAAGTCAATTCTTTATTTCCCCACTCCGTGGGGGCATTGTGTGGTAGAGTGAAACATCATCCTTACTGAAAAGTCTTCTATGCTTGGGCTGGCTTGATTTGGGATTCCTGCATAACTTACGAATTGAGTTAATCGTGCTCCCATTGCAATTTGCTAATATAAGGTTTCATTGCAATAGCAACTGTATGTATACCCTGTATGATTAAAACAGGCACGGTTGGTTCTTTGCTCTTCAAATGGTAGAACCACCACCACAACCCAACAACAAAAGACACACATTCCCACCCACCCACTCACACACACACACCCACAATAAAAACTTACGTCCGTAAAGTTTCCAGTTCATTTCTTTGCTGCACACACTGTTCCTTGAGAGTTTTATAATCCGCCATCTGAGAAAATACAAACACTTGATACCATTAGCACTGGACATGTGTGGTCAGGAGGAAGAAGAAGAAGACAAACACTGTGCATGACCAGCAAAAGACATCACCCTCACACAAGAAACTGATCATTTCATAACAAATATGCAACCAACTCTGCAGGAAATTAGGTTCACTGAAATTATGCTTATAATAAAGACTGATCGAGAAGACTGAAGTAGCAGTCAGTGAAATTGTCATTCGTCTTACGTCTCGCATCTTGGCGTTGATGAATTCATTATGTCTGGTAGCTGTCACCTCAGCATGCCGTGCCTCTTGTAACGCCGTCTGAAACAAATACAATGTATAACATTCTAACTGTAACAAGTCCCTGCAAATGTAATACTTCTTACGTTTGGACGAAGGATTCTATGATGCTGTGTTTTCTCAACACTGCAAATCATTAGCTGCAGAACTGAGAAAAGAAACATGAAATGTATTTCTGGATTTCAGTATGTTACAGTAGTTCAAGCAAAGAATGTTGGGCGTGAGCTTGGAGGCTTGAACATCTAAAATCCAGTGCAGATCATAAAACTACACAAACCATTTACAAATAGACAGCACTCTTTTGTGTGGTAGAAAGACATGTATCAATTCAAGAAAAGTGGTAGAAAACCATTCCAGACACAGCTTCTTCTTTTTTTCTTCTTTTTTTTCAAGCCTGTTGCCATGACAGAAAAACAACCTTACCTCAAGTTCATTGACTCTGTGTGTCTTGTCGCGCAACTCATCTTTCAGTGACTGTACTTTTGACTTCTCCTCCGCTACAAACCGTTCCTCCTCTGAAATACATACATGTACACACCAGGTTAAATTTAGGTGAGTTTCTTCTACATAAAACACAGCTGGTTCAGATCTACATGACACTAGTAACACACATGCACTCACTTTCTCTCGACTCACCTTTGACTTTACATTCCCTGATTTCAACGTTCTGTACCCTTTCTATAAATTTGGCTTGATGGTCAAGTTTGAATCTGGAAAAGGAAAAAAAAGGATTATAGAGAGACATACAGCCTGTGGTCACCTGTGATAGTGTACCAGTAAAGACACTTGGTTGAAGAAGCATCACACAAGCATCAGAATTTGAGCTGAATCTAAAACTGATCTGACTACCAGCGGCCACTGCCATTATTCTTGCATCCCGTTTATTTTACTCAAATTCTTCTGATACAAATACTTTTTTTTTTTTTTGCTGCCCCAACTCTTTGCCAGTTCCAGTGGTGTTCCTCCCAGGTAATGGGTGGAATCCACGGAGGGCTCGGAAGCTGGGGCATTTTTTACTATGCATGATGAAGGAGATGAGGATGATGGTAGGATGATGCTATGGAGGTCCGTGTGGTTTGGGACTGCGGGACAGGGCCGCATTCCACGCTTCTGATACAAATACTGTCAGGTATGAAACAGCCCAAAAAACATCCACATCAACACCAATACAACACTTACTGAGCCATTTCATTCTGCAGTCGCTGATCAAACTGCACCTCCTTGTTGCGCAGTTCCATCTCTCGTCTCCGCAGCTCATCCTCTTTGGCCTTGTTCCTATCATCACACAACTGTTTCTCCCTGCAAAACACAAAACATGAACAATACCCTGCTGTGAATGACAGTCATACTCTTTAGCAAAGATGACATGACTGCACAGTTTACCTGCTCGGCCATAAAAATTTCTTGACCTGCATCACACATGGTCACATGGTATAAAATTAAAGTACAAATTTTGCGTGTCTAAACTCTGGCATACTTAGTTTGCTTCCTCAGAAACCCTACATTCTTTGTTCTGCCATGTCTCACTGCCTTCTACAGTATTTGTTTTTCACTGTTTTACTCTTACCTCTTATTGACTTCTGCCTCTCTCTTTAGCTCCGCCTCACGCTGACGAATAGACTCGATTCCGACAGCAGCATCTGACGTTGGGAGTACACCTCTTTTTCTTGTAGCTGCAGACAAATAAGACACATGATGTTCTTGTTATAGTGTCACTGTTTTCTTGTTTTCCTTTGCGGGGAGCCGGCATAGCCCAATGGTAGAGCATCGCACTTTCAATGCTCAGGTCCTGAGTTTGATTCCCAACTGGGGCCAAATATTTTTGCTGGCCTTTTACTCGCTGCCCCGTCTTTCACATCACCTACACATGGTGGAAAAGGACTTTAAACTATTAAACACCAACACACCCACTCTCTCATTTTCCTTTTGACCTGATCCAATCTCACTGCTCTCCAGATCTGATGGGGATAAAAAGCACAGCATTTGTTTATAAATTTGTTCCCGGAAGAAGGATTCTCAGCCAAATATTTGGAAATAATTTTGTTTTGCTTGTTGCTCCTCTTAAGTGTGTTTTGAAACTTTTTGGCAATCTGTACATTCAAACCAACCTACCATTACCATTGCCTGCTGGAGGAGAAGGTATTTAAAATTTGTGTGGCAGCTTTCAAAGACTGTGGGTCTGTCAAAAATGAATGTAATATACCATCAGAGGAAACTTATCAACTCATAAAGGAATCTCTGTTGACAGAACTCACTGACATCACCTTCAGAATCTGTCCTTACCTCTTGTTCCTTTTGAAGTCTCTCAATTGCATTGCGTTCTCTTTCCACAAGTGCATCATATTTCTCCTGGTACGTTCGTTGCAGCTGCAAATGGCACGGGCACATAATGACTAAACTATCAGAATTGATTCTGCGGCAAACTTACAACAACAACAAAAGTATTTGTAAACCAGAAAATTCTTTTTCCCAAAAAAAGGAAAAAGACCTAAATACAAATGGACTTCCTAAACATTTTGAATAAACTCTCAGCCATTTTTCCAACTTTTTTTTTTTTTTTTTTTAAATGTGTTAAAATGCCAACACCAGTATATATATATATAATACATACATACAGAACATCATACTAAATAAATACTGGTGATATAAATAAACAACTACACAAAAAGTTCATAAGAAAACATCATACACATTGACCTACCTCTCTCTTTGTCTGTTCTAACTCCTTTCGAGAATTCTCCTTTTCTTCCATTCGCATACGAGCAATTTCAGAGTCCTTCAACCGAGCCAACTGCACAGTGAAATCCGAACAACTTAATACACAGCAGAAAAAAACAAAAACCCAAACCTGAGCATGAGGTTGAACAGAGTGAGTATTGTAGGTGCAAAAGAATTTTTTTTTTCAGCAACGAACAACCAAAACCTCAGAAATAATCAAAACTGGTAACTTTGCTGCTCAAACTACACCTCCCTGAAACAGACTACAGAAAGCACACATCTATAGAAAGCATTTTATTTTCTTACAAAAGACAAATACCAGTAAACATACAGTAAGCATACCTCCAATTTCAGCTGTGAATTATATCTATCCTCTAGCTGTCGTTGGTAGCTGAGCAACCTTTCTTCACAGAACTACGACTGCTGCGACCTAATTCGTCTCTCCGTGAGGAGTACAGCTCCTCAAGGGAGTGCAGTTTGTCATCTGCAAGTAATCCAAGGGTAAGTACTGTAACAGACTGTCATTTTCTTCTTCACACAGGTGATTTTACTGATGCACACACTGATCATGAGGGATGCAACACAACAAAGTCTCTAATAAAGCTTCTGTCATAAGTGTACATGATGTTTTCCAGGAAAATTCAACTTGATGTGTTTGTATGATGAAAGATAAGAAAGAAAATGCAAAATGTTCTTTTCTCAAAACAAAGAGCAACAAATAAATACACTTACCAAGTGAGGTGATTGGTCCGTGACGAGACAAATCTGCCTGTATGCCAGAATCTTGTGTTGCATTTGCATGAAGAGCTGCAACTTCGGACAAGATCTGCCACAAGAGGCCTGTGAGAAAAATTTACATATTAGTTATACATGCCTGTATGCTTGCAAACTTCCGTTCTCAAGTAATGCTTTGTGGACGTCAAACACTAAGTGAAATAGCATCTGAAGTAAAGTTTAGCATACAACATACCATCTGTCTTTTAAATTCACTCAGGCATAATGCCTGCGTGGAACTGCAAATTAAAAGAAAAGAGAGAGAGAGAGAGAAAACACCGACCACCAACAAAAAATCCTCACCTTTAGTTCCTTCAGTCTCTGATTTCATCCACTGGAAACAAAGCAAACAACCAAATATGAATAAATACACACGCGCCTCTAAAACCCCAAATAATATCTTACTTTTGGTACTGTACTGCAACAAGATTTAGATTCTGTGTAGAATACAGTTCAATGAATGAACAACACACAATGTGAAACAAACTTACCAGCCGTTTGTACAAACGTGACTGAGGGCTGATATGTAGAAGTCTAAGCAGATCTTCAGGTTGGAACACCTGCAAAAATTAAATAATAATAAATTGAACAACAACCAAAGCATACAGCTTACAAGGTTACTGATGCACAGATAAATGGATACATGTAACATGCTTTCATGCCAGAACGGTTTCATTAGATTTTTCTGCTCCTTGAAACTCTTAGTGACAAAACAAATCAGAAGAGACAGAAACTGAGTGACAGACAGACAGAAAAACAGAACTGAACCAACATATATATACATGTACCGCATATTATTTGCATGTAATGATGTATTCCATACCTTGTCCTGTGCCAAACCACTCTCTGGCAGGAAGACACCCAAAGAATATTCATACTGTGACTGCCGTAAGTGGTCCGCCACAAGACTGTTTGCAGCACGAAGAAGAAGCGGCTCACTCTCTCGAGGCTCTAGGTCACGCACAGTCAGTGGCCCTTGCACTGACTGCTGGAGTTCTGTTATAAGGTTGGTGCGCAGTTGCGACTGAAGAGAACACATCAGATTCAATTGTGAGTGATCTTGCTAAGTGCTGGCGGATTTGTGGTTTGTACAGATCGGAGCAGTTTAAAGAAAGACATTTGTTATGCTTTCAGCGCACACATGCCGCCAAATCATGAACATTAAGTTTACATGTACCCCAGCAGCGCACCTTAAACGTAAAAAGTAAAAATCCCACCAAGAAGTGTGAAGAACATAAAGTGATTGACTCAATGCTCTTGTAACGCATTTCCCAGAAAAGACGGAGGCCCAAAGTTCTTGCAAGACACAATGAAAATCTAGTTTTGTATTATCAGAAAAAGAAATTTAATACAATTTAAAGGAAAAGAAATGGAATTTATCCAAGCAATATCCCAGATTTATCGGTCAGACACTGTGCAAATATAAGTGTTTTCTGAGCCCACATCCAGCAATGGCTGAAAGATGATGCTTCTGTGATTATTTTTATTGTTTTTAATTTTATTTGTTTGTAAACAATACCACGAGACTGGAAGACGTGTTGAGACTTGACAATGACAGAGTCCAGCTCCTAGCTGCCGGTACATGGCACTATCCACGAAGTAAATACGTTGAAACAATTCCTACAGACTTTTCTGACGCTTGGCTCTCTAAATGCTTTCTGGTTTGCACGCTCTTTCGTTATTTCGCTCGTTGTAATTTGGCTGACATTATGCTTTACCTTTATGGAGTTGACAAGCCCGCGATTTCGCAGACTATGGTAAAGTCGGTTCCGCAGTTCCTCTGCCGAGAGAAATTCTGGTGCATCATCAGCCATTTCCTCGAGCAGATTACAATTTCTATCAGTTTCAATGGAAGTAATTGCCTAAGATAGTAAATTTACACACTAGAAGCTAAAACAGCGATGCATTTTCAGTTTGACGCTTCGCTGGTAACAGTCGCCATGTTTCACTAGAGTAGATCCGCACTGAGAGCCCCCCCCTCCCCCGAAACCATACAAGAAAAACAAACACACACAAACACAAATTATAAAAATAGTGGTACATATCGCAGACTGAAAAATAACACGCATGCTGGGTATTAGCTGCTTTAGGTCATTTGCACGAAGTATATCGTTAGTTGAAAAAAGGTGGACCGGATTGTGGAAGCCCCTGGCACTCTGTTGGTGTTCACGGTGGCTCAGTAAATAAAGCCGTGATATTCACACAAGAGACCTTCGGCGACCCATGCCGTTCTAGGAGAGAGGGATGCTCGAATCGGCGACTTGTCATTTTGCTGTCATCCACGGTGGTGTTTGGTGCATCAGCGGGAAACCACATGGCTAGTATCAATTTGGATGGCATGGTGTTTAACAGTGTTCGTTTGTTTAGGTTAACCATTTGTTTACGTGTGTGTGTGTTTGTTGTTGTTGTTGTTTTGTTATTCATTAAGTTATTGTTTTCTTTTTGTTTGTTTGTTTGTGTTTCTTCCCGTTTTATTCGTTTTGTGTGTTTTGTTTAGTTTTTGATTCTTTTGTTTTGTTGTTGGTGTTGTTTTGTTTGTGGCTGTTTGGTTTTTTGGTTTGTTTGTTTGTTTGTTTGTTGTTGTTGTTGTTGGGGTATAATTAAGCCAGTCATGTTCCGCCGATGAGGCTTAGATCCTGTAAGCATTCAAGTTCGATCTTTCTGCCATTTTGACATTCGTTCCGTGACCGAACATACCGGCCACGGCAGATAACGTAACTTACGAGTCAGTCTTGTTGTTGGTGTTGTTGTTGTTGTTGCTGTTGTTGGTGGTGGTGGTGGTGGTGATGTTTTTATTATTTATTGTTTTGTTGGTTTGTTTTGTTGTTGTTGTTGTTGTTGTTGTTGTTGTTGTGTGTGTGTGTGTGTGTGTGTGTGTGTGTGTGTGTGTGTGTGTGTGTGTGTGTGTGTGTGTGTGTGTGAGTGAGTGTGTGTGTGTGTGTGTGTGTGTGTGTGTGTGTGTGTGTGTGTGTGTGTGTGTGTGTGTGTGTTGGGGGGGGGGGAGGGGGCAAGGTGGGGGTGGGAGGGTAGTAATTATGTAGGCGGAATTCGCCACTTTAGATGTCACCGACATCAGATTTCGAGTACTTTACCAAAGGCCTTACCTTTCGTAACTTGGAACAGCTTCTCTGGCAAGCCGGCAAAACTTTTTGCCGTTTGAACCTTTCAGCGGGATGGCGCTCTTTGTGGAGACTCGGACAATTCGCTAAGTGAAATGGGAGGTGCTGAGCAGGTTTACACAGAACTGACGAAACCTTGTGTTGAAATAATAACAGTGTTTTAGGATGCAACCTTCACTGATGAATAAAGATTAACACATGAACTGACTTGACCGCTTGGCTATTTGTATGCCGCAGCCAGTAATTAATTAACCACCTCCTGGAGATATTTTGCATTGTACAAATAACTGAGAGGAAAAAACGTACTGAGCAGTAAGAGGGAGATGACTTCTTCATTGACTGAGTCAGTGACTGAAGGTTCCTGTCAACTTGAAAGTACAATTTTTTTTTCAAACACAAACTGAACTCAGTTTCAGCTCCGCTTCATCTGAATCCGACCTTTTTGTTTGCACTGGAACGTTTTTATATTGTCTCCGCATTTTTAGCAGTCCTGCAGAGAAAGTCTTACCGTGCGCCGGTCATCGTGGTGAGGACTAAAGACCGTGTCCTCAAACAGAGATGTTGCAAGCCGCTGCTGACGCAAAGAACTGAACGATCCCTGACTGCACGTTCCCTGGGGCGGGAAAAAGCAGACGACACGACTCGGGGCGAAAAGTCGCATCACGGCTGTGCGTGGTCAAACATTCTTGACCATGAGGTCAGCGTCTTTGTTGGACTTTTCCGTGTTGGCTAAGCATTTCTTGATCTCCACAGGAGCCAGGAAACAATGCTGAAAAAAAATAGAAAATGAGCTGGAAAAAAAATGCCTCAGCCTCGAAAGTATTACTTTTAGGCCGACCGGCTTTACGCTCGGCAAATGAAATCAGTTTAGCGGGGGCTGAAAGGAGAAAAGACAGACTTTATGCGTCAGTTCATTGCAGTGCTTAGCTTTTGTGGTTGGATTGTATCGGCTGTAGAACAAAAGCAATATTACTTTTGTCATGTGCTTTTGTTTGTTGTTGGCGCTGCCGTGATTAGGTAGGCAGCTACCGTCACTTTGCGGTTGGGGAATATTGAGAGTATTTTTTACACGACGTGTTGCTCATAGCTTTAGTTTGCTCGTCCTGATCCCAGGAGTAATCTAAACCTGTACAAATACCAGCAGTTTACAACGATCGTAATGAAGCTGACAACTTTTATTGTGGGTAAGTCTGAACCTTTTTGTTTTTTCAAACGTGAAAGTTTCACGCTGAATAAACCCAGGACAGTCTTCTCGATAAAATTTCCATCTAATTTCAGATAATTTTTTAAAATTTGTAATTTGCAATTGAAAGTAATTTTGCTGATAATGATCATCTCCATATCCATCACTTACTAGGAATGTTTCACCAACATGAAGTCATAGATCACGTTTAATGATTTTCATTTTTGATTCTTTTTGTTTACGCCGGGAGTATCCAACGACTGATTTTGTAACTGTTAGAAAAAAGGCTTTGAAAAATAGTGTTTCTCTTTGATTATGGACTAAAGACTAAAACACCCAATGTTTATCAGTCAAATTTGTTTGTTTCATGTTACGTCTTTCGATGTACGTAACAAGGTACACAAAAAGACACTCTAAATAGACTTATAGGGGCGTGTGTTTCCCGTGTAATTTGTACTGAAACTGCAGTTGAAGTGCAGTAGAGTAAACCTGCATGAATTATTACTGTTGTAAAGTTCCATTACCAGAAACATTAGTTCAGTGTCCCGGGGAAGTATACACGAGGAGAATGAAGAAAGAAATGCCGCAGTTTTGCTAACACCATTCATGAGTTCGACACATGACCGACAGCTGATCATGAGCGGTCTGGAACATGTCGAGAGAACTGAAGACTAGCGCCGACATTTCTTCTGGTCATTGCCACGGCACGATTCGTCAGAAATTATCCTTATCAATTTTTTTACACACTTTCCCCCCACCCTCACCCCCCTGCGAAAATTAAAAAAACAAAAACCAAACCAACGAAAAACGCAAAAAAGGAATCCGCTGACCCAATATATTGTTGTGGGGTAGGGAGGAGGAGATTCTGGGTAATTCTGGGTAAAACGGACTTGTTGGCAAGTCTGTCTGTCATCAAAATACGAACAAATCTCACTTTCTGTATTGTGATGATGTGGCAGTTTTCGTGTGGTCGTGGCTTGGTGCCGGAGGACAGTCGGTGTCGCAACAATGTCTGACGGAACAGATCCGCAACAACAACATCCTCAACCAGCAGCAGCAGGTCACGGCAGAGGGTGCCACACTCAGCGCATTCCAGTCTATATGTCTGTGAGTATGCGATATGATATTTTGTTTGGTTTATTTTGGCCGATTTTAGTTGTTGTTGTTGTTGGGTTTTTTGTTGTTTTTTTATGTTGTTTCCATAGTAATGGAAACAACATAATAGGACGGGCTAAAATTTCCACGTTCATAGGCAAGCATCTGTGGTACAAACGCACGTCACTGCCGATCTCCCGCAGAGACGATTATGCAAGTGTAACTCTGACAATGACGTAAGAAAACCTGCGTCATCGATGCTGGCATGTATGCTGTTCCGAACGCGCTTCTTCTCCTCACTGAGTGCCGTCTGTATGGATGTGTGTGTGTGTGTGTGTGTGTGTGTGTGTGTGTGTGTGTGTGTGTGTGTGTGTGTGTGTGTGTGTGTGTGTGTGAATTGTGTCCGGGCCCGTTTCTTCGAAAATACTCAACCGAATGGCTTCAAATTTGGGGTATCCAAATTTATCAAAATGTTACATTAGACGATTCAAGCGTGTGATGATTGCTTAAGTGATTTGGGAGTTATCGCCCTTTTGAGACAAGTTGGTTGTCTTTCGTGTACAGGCGTAATATTTATTTAAATCACTCAATTTTTTGGCAGTAGATAGCTTGAATACGGACTCTGAATTGACTTACTACTAGAAAATGGTCGCTCTTATAGTTTTCATGTAAACCGAGCCTGAGTTGACATTGCATGTGAACCCAGTTCAGATGCCTATTTCTCCGAAAATACTGAACCGATCGATTTCAAATTTGGGGTTTCTAAATGAATCAAGATTGTTGAATAGAAGGCCCGATCCAGGTACGATTGCACACATGATTTGCGAGTTATCGCCCTTTTCAGAATACGTGGCTTTCTGGCGTTTAAAGGCGTAATATTTACCTAAACCACTCCATTTTTTGGACATAGATAGCATGAATACGGACTCTCAACTAAGTGAAGTTTGGAGGTTGTCGCTTTTATACTTTTGGCGTAAGCCGTACCTGATGAAAGTGCTGGTGAACACACTTTAGATCTCAAAATCGCTCCTACTATACATAGATAATGAGCCTGGGGTGCCATAAAAAATATACAAAAAAATTAGAAAAATTCACTGCAGCCGTTATCGTCAGTTGACTCGAAAATTTGTACTCACAGCACATTTCCTCTGCAAGCCACACGCCTCACAAACATCGAAGAAGAGACGCACGCGCACTGACGTAAAGTAAGTGCGTCATGTTTGATTGACGTGATGCTGTTTTTTCTTGGGGGTGTCTCGCCACTTTCTTTCGGAATTCCTCTGTTTGGAGACGTGGTGTTGTATTTTACTTATGCTATGTCGCCATCATCGTGCACTCGCAGAGATGATACGGGATACAACAGACTACAACTCCAATACTTTATGAACAGAATATGCGCGGAGAACAAATTCATGAAAGAAGAAGAATCCAGAACGCTGTGCAGGGGGGCTGCTTACGTCAGATCTAGAACATTCCTCAACTTACTGGAAGGCTCGAAATCTCTCCAAGGTGACGTAATCTACTGACGTTACTGCACCAGCATGTTCTGGGATGGTCTAGAAATTATTTTGCATCGAAATGCAGTATCTTTTCGCAAGAGTCTCTACAACTTGACATGTGGAAAGCGGGAATTTCAGTGGGTTTCGTTTTTGCCACTGACTCACACTCAGAAGCATAATGCAAAGATCTTGGAAACATAAAGATAGTTCACTTACCTCCCTTTGAGGGACAACGCGTAAGAGTTGTCTGCGCGCATTAGCGCGCATCCCGCAGATCTACGCAGTTGTTTGACCCAACCCTACACTAGCCGCCGTAAAACATTTTAAGAAAATAAACAAAAACGAAGATGTCAGCGACTGCCAGGTGGTCTCCCCCCATATATTTCGCATGTGTTTTAGGCCTATGGAAAACATAAGTACTCTCAAAGTTCCGGAGGACGAAAGAAAGATCTAGTTTGGCTTTCACTGCTGTACGTAGGCTACGCAGTGCATTTCGTTCGATGTGTTCAAGTAAAACTAGTACGGAACACAGAAAGATCGAATGTGCGAGAGATCCAAAGATGGACGCATCCGCTGAATACTTCCTGCTAACTCAGCATTAATCATATCTGCGACCGACGATCCAGCAGATTCTATGTTGTGATATGGTTTTACAATGGTTAGAACGAAGTTCAGCCGGATGATTTTGTTCTCTGTGTGTGTGTGTGTGTGTGTGTGTGTGTGTGTGTGTGTTCTGAATTTAGATGCAGGTAGACGCTAGCACAATTTAAGTCACCGTGATTTGTAAAGTTGTCAGGGAAAAAAATTACGCTGTATCTGCGTCAGCCGCGTGTGTTTACTGTTAGTTTACACTGCATGCACACGTACCACTTGAGGTCTTTTTTTTTTACTTTTTTTTTTTTTGGACAAGAAAGCGAAAAAAAAATGTTTGTTTTTCAACAGGAATACCAAAAGAAGTATTTCCCCGTTTATATTTGTCTGTTATTTGAACAATTCGGCGCAGAACACAATTGCATGCTTTTGTGATCGCTTTCCACTTTCCGCCATGCTGTCACTATAGGGGCCAGATCTAGGATGCGCGCTAATGCGGGCAGACAACTCTTCGCGTTGTCCCGCTATATGTCTCTCTTACGACACTCTCTGGAGCACAGAGTCTTTCAGTGGAAAGTACCTCTGTGCACAGTGGGGAAATGGCGCTCACTGCGCTACCGTGACGGGCCTAAATTGTCTCGGTGCTCTCAAACACAAGGTCGCGCACTATGTCATCCTTGACCAGCTTTGAACCCAGAGGGATCCTCAGTGGCGCAAGTGATTAGCAGGCTGTCTTCAGAGTGAAAGTAGGCGTGTTTCTGAATCAGAGACATACATAACCTGTCTCTGTCTAAATGGACAGATCTATTATTACATTCAGTCCTAGAGCACGGGTGTGTATGCTTTTGTAATCGTCTCTTATTCCACCACAAGGCAGGTACGTGATCGTCTGCACCGTGCAATAATACTTGCCTGTAGAGTGCAACACCCTTGCCTGTCAGAGTGCAACCCCCTTGCCGTTTACTCACATCCTGTTGGATCAGTCTACCACGTAAACAGTGCCATCAAAGCGCAACAATAATTGTCCGCTGGCAAAGATTTTGCCCAAACGAAAAGTGGTCGGATATTCAAGACTTCGTTTCAAATCGAATCATATGACACACAAGTCTCTGCTTTTCTAAAAAAAATTCGCCATTTTTAAAAATGGCGCTGGGTGTAAGCAGTCACATTTTCACGCCCCGCCGAAAAGGGACTGCACTCTGGAGTCTAGAAACCGACTCTCAGTCATCAGTTGCGTCCCTTCCTGTACACGCCCCATTCAACATAAGGTTTTGGTTTTGTGACGGATACGTTGGTGATGTTTGAGAGTTTTGTTGTTGATGTTATTTTCTTTTGTTTGTTTGTTTGTTTGTTTGTTTGTTCTGCCATGTCTCACTGCCTTCTACAGTATTTGTTTTTCACTGTTTTACTCTTACCTCTTATTGACTTCTGCCTCTCTCTTTAGCTCCGCCTCACGCTGACGAATAGACTCGATCTCCGACAGCAGCATCTGACGTTGGGAGTACACCTCTTTTTCTTGTAGCTGCAGACAAATAATACACATGATGTTCTTGTTATGGTATCACTGTTTTCTTGTTTTCCTTTGCGGGGAGCCGGCATAGCCCAATGGTAGAGCATCGCACTTTCAATGCTCAGGTCCTGAGTTTGATTCCCAACTGGGGCCAAATATTTTTGCTGGCGCTGGGTGTAAGCAGTCACATTTTCACGCCCCGCCGAAAAGGGACTGCACTCTGGAGTCTACTCTTACGAGGGCAGGAGTGACGCGTCTTTCTGATTCCAAGGTCTTTGCATAATGTGTGTGTGTGTGTGTGTGTGTGTAGGGGGAGGGGGGGTGCGTGCGTGCGCGCGCAAGCGCGCGTCTTAGGCGAGAGAGAGAGAGAGAGGGTCTCTTCTCCGATACCAGTAAGCAATCGTCTGTCAGTCAGGTCTGCGGGAAGTAACTCTGTCAAAGGGGAACGACTTTATTACAAGAATTCATTCACCCATGTAGAACCTCGCATACGCCAACAAGTTGTGACGTCAACCAGCTAGGCGAGCTCACACGACCTCATGTGTTTGGGTTTTTGCAAGTGCATAGAGGCACGATAAGGGTTTTCAGTACTTTCTTTATGTCAGCATGCTTGATGTCAGAGAGCTTGCGTTCCGGCGTGTGCGCGCGGGCTGCATACATGACACAACGACTACGACTGTGACTACAGCAGGTCATTGAATGGAAACAACATATTGGGCTGGTGGCCATCTTGTTTTGCTGTAGAACAGAAAATACAAACGTGTGTGGCGAAATCGCTAACAATAACAGCTACGACAGAAAAAAAAAAACTTCAAAGAAATTGGAAAGCACGGCCGTTTGTTCCTCGCACACTCTTCCACCGCGCCCCCACTCCAACCACCATCACCACCAACTCCAACCTCCATCCCTCACAGTTCTACACACACGACAAAACCTTCCGTCAGCTGTTCCGACAAACGTCTTGGTGTTCAAGGAAAATTGGGTAAACCACGTTTCTTTCCGCCTATCTTGTTAAAAAAAAAAAATTCTACCGTTGCATTTGCAGAAACTATCCGGGGTACATTCGGTGTTTCCAGACTCGACTACCCGCTTCAAATGATCTGTCAGATGCCTTCCTCACTCTGGTGTTTGACCCACAGTCTATGAACACTGCGTATAGAGGGTTGTGTAAAGATCTGGATGGTAAGTATCGAACATGTCTGTGCGTGCGTGCGTGCGTGCGTGCGTGCGTGTGTGTGTGTGTGTGTGTGTGTGTGTGTGTGTGTGTGTGTGTGTGTGTGTGTGTGTGTGTGTGTGTGTGTGTGTGTGTGTGTGTGTGAACTGCAAGATACCAGAGGTTTATCGTCTCCGCTGGTCAAGTTTGTATGGAAAGACCTGTACAGAAATGGAAGGTCTACTTTAAAACACTGAGAATGCAAATAAAGGTTTGCAGCAGTCGTCCAGTTCCAACTCTTATGTTATCACACACGAACAAAAGGATACATTGCAGTTGCAGTTTTATTCACGTATACTGAGTGTACGGTTTCTATTGGAAGGTCCGCGTGCACCCGATAATGAATGATTAGTAACGTGGAGGTACATGTCAACCGTGTGTGTGAAGTGGCCCATGATGTGAACAATCTTATCAGTGCCGTTGGCAGTTTGAGTAATCAGTCATATCGATACGTGGCTTACAGGTGCGTGTCAATATTGCAGTTGCAAGTGTTGACCAAATCACTATCCAGAAAAAGCGATGATCATTTCGGTGACTCCTAAAGTGATTACTATAACTCTCTCTCTCTCTCTCTTGCCGGGATAGCGGAAAGGTAGAGCATTTGACCTTCAATGCTCGGGTCGTGCGTTCGAATCCCAACTGGGGCCAAATATTTGTGCCGGCCTTTTTCTCATTGCCCCGTCTTCGATATCACCCATACGTGGTGGAAAAGGACGTTAAACTCCCATATACCCACCCACCACTCTCTCTCTCCCCTACCGTCCCCAACATACACACAGACACTGTAGTAAAACAAACAAAGAAACAGAAAAAGACCAGCAACGAATTTAACGCAAAAGACTAGCACATACAAAGAAACTGTCACCGTGCATTTTGAAGAACTGCGTGTACAACCTCATTGTAGGTAAGTCAAGCACAAGCTCATCATCACACAGCTGTCCATTGTGTTTCTATTTGATTATGTAACTAAAGAATAAGAAAAACACATTTTTATCACTGAGTCAGTTGTGTTTATTTTATATGTCTTTTGACGGCTGTTTGTTGAACCTTGACCTTCTTAGCAGTGACGTTTCGTCTGCAACCAGTAGGAAGTCACGGTCGGAGCCGGAACTCCGCGGAGAAGCAGGGACCGGTAATCTGTAGTCTTAAAGACTGGGCTTTACTAGATTAGTGTATAGAAGGGGGTTGGGGCGGGGGGGGGGGTCAGTTGCCGGGGGGGGGGGGGGGGGGTAGGCAGAATAAGCGTTTGTTGCACCACGTCGGTAGAGGTGACTCTGATCCTAAACATAGGCCAGCTACAGCGAAAATTTTACCGTTGGAACTCTCTTGACGGATAGATCTTTGTGACGAGGTTATTATGACAACTCAAGTCGATTTCAACCGACACTTACAACCGGCACCATTTAGCGAACTCAGTTCAGCCGGGGAAACCCAATGGCCGACCCTATGACCTTGCTGAGTGAGTCAGTGTGAGTGAGGCCAGCGGGCTCCTGTCGTTTGGTGTGAATGTGGATGGTGCCATTTGCGTGGATTCGTGAGGTGAACTTCTGCAGGTACCCTTTCTGTCCAACACTGTCGGCAGCATACTGCTCAAACACGACCACTTCTGTCTGACTCTCATAAGCCAGTATTGTATCTAGGTGATATTCTATAGCTGAGAGGCCTGCCAGTTTGTCACTTAAGCTGCTGATCTCAGCAGCGTAACTTCTCTCTGCTCTGTCCCCTATCTTCTCCAGTTCAGCCAGCGCCGCGTTCTCGTGCTGCTGAACCATGGCCCTGAGTTGTTCAGCTTTGGCTCGGATCTCCTGTTCCGACTTTAGTTTTTCGTTTCTTGTTACCTGTCGACGTTTATCACTGCCCTGCAACATGGCCTTGACGACACGCTTGCTTTGTGCGACCTCTTTCTTGATGTCAGTTAGATTCTTCTTAGCCGCCGCAGACGCTGTGGTTAATTCTTCGAATATGTGACGAGAGTGAGTGGTGGTTTCACAAAGTTCGCATATTGGTGTTTTGCACGTGTGGCAAAAGCTCGTGAACTCTTGGCCACGGTGTTGCTGGCAGTTTTCTTTACCAGGCACCACAGTGTCAGGGGCTTTCCGAATCAGCACCAGGGTGTGTTGATCACCATGGTGGTCTGACTGGCACCATTCGCACACGGCCTGCTGACATTCGACACAAGTGTAGCAACACGGATCGATTCCACATGCGTCACACAAGTCTTTGTGTTTGTCAGAAGTTGTGAGCGCGGCAGCGACCGCTAAGTCATCGTAAACGACTTTCTTCGACCCTCTCTTCACGCTGATAGGGTAGCCAGACGCACCTCCCCAGGGCACGGGTGTGCGTGCCCGACACATGGGACAGGGGAACTGCTGGTCGTTGTGCTGGTTCACAAGCCGCTGCAGACAGTACTCGCAGAAGACGTGGCCGCAGGGTATGGTTTTGAGGTAGCGACGGGACTCCTGGCAGATCACACAGCAGTCCAGCTCTTCGTCCTCGGGAGGAGGTGCACAAGCGCCTTCTGGGGGGGAGGGGTCTTGGAGTGGGTCAACCCACATCGGTGTATTGGAAGCCGCCATGATGTTCAGTGTTACTGTTATATCTGAAAATGTAACCTGTCCGAGTTTTAAAAAAAAAGGTAGTTCGCTGCACCCGAAGACAAACTAAGGCCTTTTCAAACAAAAGCACTTTTAAACGAGCAGTTTCTTACAAAAGCAGATTAATATCGGAGAAGGCATAGCGTATTACAGTCGCACCCTGCAGAATCTCTGGCACTGTTTGCGAATTCGACTTTTCCGTTCCTAGGGTCAGTTACGTAAAGCGATTGTATAGAATCAAATGATACTGTTGATCTACGCTAGTTTCTTTCAAATCATCAGAACAGTTTCCTCTACTAATATTTGGCATTTCCCACCTGTATGCAAATTTTTTTTCCCCGAACGAAGAGCCAAGTACAGTCCAAAACGTTTAGCAGTGTATTGTTTTTAAACTGCATGTAACATAGGACCTAATACCATTTTGTCTACTGACTTACCTGGATCAAAGTGTGTAGTTGAGTCCACTGATAGGTAAACTGAAAACGACCACGAACAACAATCGCTAATGACCTACTGAGGCGTTGCTTCCTTGATCGCTCCATAACATCTGATTGGTTAACGGACGTCTGTGATTAGCCAGATCGTGACGAAAACATCACATCTCTTGACCCTGAGGTCGAATGTTTTGACGATCTTTTGAAACAGTGTCCATATTAAATTTTAAGCCATGATAAAAGGCGTCTTGTAGCATATAGATCCGTCTGTATTATTTCATAAATGCTGGTGCTGTTGAAATAGTTAGTGTCAATATGTTTTGTTGTTTTCGTGAAAGAATTGGAGTAGGTGAAGTGCAACGTTCACTTCTTGGCACGTTGCCAGAGCGACGGATACAAAAACTCTAAGAATGGCAGACATAAACTGAACCCGCACTGTTGAAAGAACAAATTAGAATACTTTGCTGAAAGAGTGCGGGCAGGTGTTCTCAGAAGACTTGAGTGTAAAGTGTAACAATTATTCTCAGCTTTTAATCATTACAACATTCCGAAAAAAAGTCATTCATCGTTTTGTGTGTGTGTGTGTGTGTGTGTGTGTGTGTGTGTGTGTGTGTGTGTGTGTGTGTGTGTGTGTGTGTGTTATTTGGTGTCAGAGAGAGAGAGAGAGAGAACTTATTTTCGGCTAACCCCTCACACCTCTGTTTCCCTCCCTCCTCTGGGAATCCGTGAATTTCGCTGGACAGTTTCCTAGTAGTATAACCTGATGTAGCGTGGATGACTGCGCAACCAACCGCTTCATGTCAAACACAGGCAAAGGAACAACGACAAATGCAGTTTTCTTCATTAGTGCAGTACAATTGTTGAAACTATTTTATTTATATACACGTTCACGTGCACCCGATCAGGAAGGGTTATCCACAGACTGATACAATGTTTTTGAATACAATGGACAACCTAGGGAAAATAACCATGACGCAGTTTATCGTATCTTCAGCCAGTGTATGCAAGTAGGCGGCGAGATCATAGGTCATTAATACTATTCAGTGATAATTATACATGTTATCTGTTCAGTCATGTATTTTTAGCGTTGGACGTTATATATATATATATGTGTGTGTGTGTGTGTGTGTGTGTGTGTGTGTGTGTGTGTGTGTGTGTGTGTGTGTGTGTGTGTGTGTGTGGTTTGTTCTGTCAGAGCTATTAGTTGAGTGCATTGAATGACTACTGGACTTAAAATTATGTATCGGTAGGTTTGTGAACAAAAAGAAAACGGCACATAAACACAAACACAGCAAGGAGCATGACCCTCAGTTGTTATCAATAAGAGAATGACCTGTCAGTGTTTGTTGACTTCGAGGTGATCATTGGCTAATGAAGCCCGATGAAGTCTGAATTTGTCACCGGCGTGCGAAGCACGTGCGAGGAAATCTAAAATCACTGAAATCACGCAGCAGAAATGTGTTTTAGGTATTGCCGGGGGAGTAGGGGATGGGATCTTTAGTTTTGTTAGCTTTGTTGAGAAGCAGAAGATCGAGTTAACGCTATTGATCCATTTCAAACTGTAAAGAGTCTGCCCGCCGTACTAATCGCAAATTGAGTGAAAATTGGATTCGTTCCTCAAAAGTCACACACACACACACACACACACACACACACACACACACACACACACACACACACACACACATCTATCAAAATAATGTTTTCTGTTTCATTTTTTTTTCCGGAGGTTTACATGATTTAGCTCTTCCTAATTTTTCCTCGGATACTCTAGCATAACCGACACTCGTATTGTCGTTTTCAATAAATTCTAAAACGCAAAATAGATTCATCACGTCACCGAAAGAACATCAACAATTCACAGCTCTCTCAGAGAGAGAGAGAGAGAGAGAGAGAGAGAGTAATGTAACCTGTTGTAACATGTACCCAATAACCATGCAGCCACCTCAAAGAAAGAAACCATTACAGGTGCAACTTTATTCACGTACTGTACAATTCAGGGGCGCCGGAACCGGGGGGGCAGGGGGGGCTGCCCCCCCCCTGTACCCAAGCAGGGGGGGCAAGAGTGTCTTTTTGCCCCCCCCCCCCCCCCTTGGAAAATCAGGTGACTATGGCAAGAGGGGGGGGGGGCAAAGCCATGGTCTTGCCCCCCCTTCCCCTACCTCTCCCCCTACCCCTCTTAGTGCTCTCTCCCTCATCCCACCCAACAGAGAACTTCTGTTTTTGCGGACCGAAGGCTGTCCGCTTCTCTGCCCCCCCCCCCCCCCCCCCCCCCCCGCTTTTCACTTTTTTCGGGCAATGTCCTTCCTGTCAGTGGCTCCCTGGTTCGTAAAGGTTTTTTGTCTACGCAGCATTTGACCCCCCCCCCCCCCCCCCGCTTTTCACTTTCTTCGGGCAACGTTCCCCCCTCCGAGATTCTGCCCCCCCTCCCCCGAACATCTTCCGGCGCCCCTGCAATTGTTTCATTTTCATATTTTGCACGTTCATGTGCACTCAACGTATTTAGCAAAATATGCTGACGAAATAGCACAGGTAAAATAGGCCGTGATTATCTTGTTTTAGCCAGGTTACACAAGCAGGCAGCGTAAGCATAAGCTACATGTTCAGTGCAGCACTATAATTAATAAAGCATTGCGATCTGAAAAAATAAAAGATTTTTTCTTGAGAAAAAGTCAAAATGCGCTTGGACATTTTTTTCTTCTTTTTGTTTGTTTGTTTGTTTTTGTTTTTGTTGCTGATTGTTTTGTTATATTCCCCAATCATTTTTTTTTTCTAAAACGCAGGAAGCATAAGCGCTTTGAAAGTGAAGAGAAAGAAAATGCCCACCAGTAACTACACAGAAACATAGCGTGTCTATTGTTACAATGAAATGTTTCATAGAAATATTAATGAAAGGCAACAATAAAGTTTCAAGTAAATAAATGACTCTTGCATGTCACTGATCTATTCTGGTACGCAGGCAGAATTAGACTGCGACACACGTGCGCTTTTTAGAGCCAGACTGTGTCCTTCAGCATAGAAACTCACGATCCGCCGAGTCTCATTTCAGTTCAGTTCAAGGTGGTACCTCTGCGCTTGGAAAAAACCCCATTAAGACTCCATCACATCTCGCGGTAATCTCCCCAGTGTCGTCTCTGAGGCTGTCTAAACTGTCTCTCTCTCTCTGGTATAGTTTGCACGAACCCTGTCATGCCCTTTAAGGCAGGATCGTCGGCCACCGCCTCTTCAGGCGGTCTATGGAACAATGGGTCTCAACAAAGACACAAAACTCATAAAGATTACAACATGAACACTCAATCCGATCGGTATTGAGTTAATCCACCTATGATCTGGACCTTTTCTCTGGTGTGAAAAACTGCCATAGTCACGATAAACTAGTGAACGATCTCCAGCGCGGCCAAGGTTTGTCTCCACTTCTTCTCAGCCTTCAGCCCTGTGTCGCCACAAACCACCACCCTGCCCCCTACACAGCCCACTAGCAGCTTCCCCGTATCAGGGTCCACGTTCAACGCTGTGGGGTTCGCCAGGCGCCCGGAACGCTCCGTTAGATCGCGCACCAGTCGGCAGCCCCTTTGTACGTCAAACACAAGCACGTCATCGTACGTCTCGTCTGCAACTAACAGGAACTCGCGACCAGAGATGTGGTAAAAGCAGGCGTCCGCAATCTTCTGGGATGTTGGCTTGTTTCCGGAGGGGTAGGTGGAATACGGGTTGGTTGCACCGCGTCGGTAGAGATGGACCCGCAAACTTCGGTCAACTACGGCATATGTTTCACCGTTAGAACTACAGTCCATGGTTAATGGAATGTCGGAGCAGGAGATGTGAAATTCCCTCTGATTGTCCAGACGGACAAGTTGTTCCAGGCTTGTGACAGGCGTGATGTCGTACTGAGAGGTCTTACACTGCATGTACGCCCGAAGTTTCCCCTTTGAAAAGATGAGCTTCTGGGGCGCGTTGCGCAGTACGACCGGGCTGTTGTTGGCATCGACTTTGAGCAGTCTGCCTGAAGATCTCAACCAAGCAAAACATTGTCTTTGGTCAATGTTCACAAGCCCACCCAGACCATCTACACGTTCTTGCTTCATAGCATTACCGGTTTTTCCGTTGAACAAAGCGAGTGTGATACTGTGGCTGTGTAGGTCTGGTTTGTAGGCTACCCACAGCTTTTCATCGCCAGCCGGACAGACGTGCAACACTCTGGTGACGCGGTTATCATGGCAGGTCAACTCCGAAACGACCTTCACAACGGGTACCACTCGGCGGTCTTGCTTCTCACGGAGAGTCCCAACGACCTTGCGGAGTGGGTCAGTGAGCCAAGCATGGTCATCCTGCTTGGTGTGGATATGGAATATGTTGGTTGGAAGACCTGAAGTGAACTTGTGCAGGTACCCTTTCTGCCCAACACTGTGGGTGGCGTGCTCCTCAAGCCTGACCATGTCTGGGTGACTTTCACCGGACAGAACTTTGTTCAGGTGACGCTCAATGACTTGCAGACCGGCCAGCTTGTCTTGCGCGTTGCTGATGTCAGCAGCGTAACTTCTCTCAAATTTTGCCCCCATGTGCTCCAGTTCAGCCAGCGCCGCATTCTCGTGCTGCTGAACCACAGCCCTGAGTTGGTCGGCTTTAGCACGAATCTCTTGTTCCGATTTCTGTTTTTCGTTTCTCGTCATCTGCCGACATCTCTCGGTGTCCTCCAGCACGGCCTCGACGCATCGCCTGGCTTGTTCGACTTTTCTCTGGATGGGGACCAACTTTTCCTTGGCTCTCGCTGACGCTGCCGTCAGGTCTTCAAACGTGTGACGAGAGTGTGTTAGCTTCTCACACAGTTCGCATATCGGCTCTCTGCACGTGCGGCAAAAGCTCCGGAACTCGCGGCCGCCGTGTTTCTGACAGTTCTCCTTGCTGAGTGCCACTGCCGCGGAATCAAGATCACGCATTTTCCGAATCACAACCAGGGTGTGCTGATCACCTTCATGGTTCGTCTGGCACCATTCGCAGACGGCCT
Organism: Batillaria attramentaria; assembly: GCA_018292915.2. Lineage (NCBI taxonomy): Eukaryota > Metazoa > Mollusca > Gastropoda > Batillariidae > Batillaria > Batillaria attramentaria. Next base: position 42,171 of record JACVVK020000647.1, read on the forward strand.
GCTGACATTCTATACACGAGTAGCGACTCAGGTCAACGCCACACGCGTCACACAAGTCTTTGTCATCATCAGAAGCTGTGAGCGCGGCAGCGGCCGCTATGTCAGGGTCAATAACTTTCCTTGATCCTTTGGTCACGTTTATCGGGAAGCCAGACGCACCTCCTTTGGGGACGGGCGTGTATGCCCTACACATAGGACAAGGGAACTGCTGGTCGTTGTGCTCATTCACAGTCCGCTGCAGGCAGCACTCGCAGAAGGCGTGGCCGCAGGGTATGGTTTTGAAGTAGCGACGGGGCTCCTGGCAGATCACGCAGCAATCCAGCTCCTCGTCTTCCGGAGGTGGTGCAGAGGCGCCCACTCTTGGGTACACCCTGCCTGGGGAAGAGGCTTGGAGTGGGCGAACCCGTGTGGGTGTACTGGAAGTAGCCATTGTGCTCAGCGTTCAGGGAGTGAAGTCTGATTTGCGCACTGCTACTGTCAGTTCCAGTTTTACTCCTATCTGCTGTCCGTATCGGACGTAGCTGGTCCTGTCAACAAAAGAACAACAAAATTTGCAGTGCATATATCCGCTTCAGAACTGTTATGCAACAGGTTATACTGAATACACCACATTTCAAATGTCACAGTACACTATTTATCTTCATAACCTGTTCAAGGTCTTTTCAAGTTCTCATTTTAGTAGCCCAGCCAGACTGAATAAAGCTTGTTAGTGGATTCACAAACACTACAGTTTAACTACAATGTAAACCTACACGATAAACAGACGTAGCCCCTGCAGACCGTCTTGCAGTGCGATCAAGCTGTTCGAGGCGTATCACGAACAACGAACTAGTACACGCTGTACAGCACAGTGCATGACACAACAGCCGAGTTGCCCCACTACACACTGACACAGCAACAGGCCCGAGGTGAACCCATTGAACTGATCTATTCAACATTGACGAAGGAACATGTTAACTGCTAGGCTTGTACATGTATGGGAAAACTGACGGACTTAGGCGAATAACAAAATGTTGTTTGTTTGCGCTTTCCCGACCGATCGTTTTTCAACGCGGCGACCAGGGAAGATTGAAGCAAATTTGCTGTTGACGCAATTGACACCACTATTGTCCCTTCCCCTGGCCGCCTTTAGGCAACTACAAGAGTAAAAATACCTCCGCATGGGAACGGGGGAAAACATGACTCTGTGCCTACCTGTCTGCTCTACTTTTTAACGGTGATATCAAAAGCTGAGTTTTCTTGTTTTTCTTCCCCCCCCTTGCCTAAAACTGTGAGCCTCTTATGGTGTACTGACACACTCACACGCCGACCTGCGCGGATCAATTTCTCAACAGGCCTGACACCTTACTTTTTTTTTCTTTTTTTTTTGGTGAAGCGGTACGTCATTGTATTCATAGGCTCGCGCGTACCAGTCACAGCCTGTTACACACTTCCTTGTTGGAAGCCGACAGGATCAATGTTCATTTACATGTACATAGACGGGGCAACGATGAAAAAGCCAGCACAAATATTTGGCCCCAGTTGGGATCGAACTCACGACCCGAGCATTAGAAGTCCAACGCTCTACCATTCGACCACCCCGGCTCCCCACATACAAAGGCACAATCATTTGATAGTCTTATCCCCTATCGTGGCCTACAATTTCAATTACAATCAGCCAGTCTGTTGTGACGATATGTTGTGTACTGTACAATTTCAGACCGTCATTCGATGTCCTGCCCGAAAAAATTATCAGAAACGCAAGGAAGCGGACAGAAACCACAAAGCAGTAATCACCCTACGTTTGTTTGTAATCATCGTTTGTTTGGCTAACTCGTCTCTGGATAGCGGATATATCACTGACGGTGCACAACGTTCATACAACTCCGGTGATAATAGAGCATATTGTGCAACTGGCTTGCGTAAGCCACCGACGTATGACTACCATGCAACACGGCATTGCCTGAGTAGCACAAAGCAAGCACGCTGAACGCAGTTAATACTATGGCTACCTCTATTGTTAAAACGAAATTCAAAATGAACACATTAAAACTGGAGAGATGATGATGATGAAACGTTTTTTATTCAGGATAAAGCATTTAGGCATTACTGCCTGTCTTACAAGCTGTCCTGCTAGTCTACGTTAAAGGGTAAAAAGACAACATCAAAACAAGGGGGAAAACGGGGGAAAAAGAGAAAAAAAGACAAACAAAAGTATTAACTATCTAAAAGAAATGAAGAAGAGAAAAGTAGACATGATAAACAATCAAAACACACGTGGCATTTGTCGATGATATTGGCTGTATGCCAAGTAAGAACTTCAAAGTCGTCACTAACATTCGAAAACATGCATATAACACATTTCTACCTACATGTTCAGATGAGCGTGTCGTGTAGAATTTGTTTGAAGTCAGTGAATTTGGAAATGTTTTGGATACTTAGTGGTAAAGAGTTCCATATGGATGCCCCTGAGAAAGACAGGCTACATTTGTAGATATCAACCCTTGGACGAGGCACTGGGAGCAGACTGTTCCTTGTGTTGTGTTGTTTATCGTGTTTGAAATTAAACAGTTGATGAAGATATGTTGGGGCTTTGCAGTAGACAATTTTGTGCATTAGTAAGCATTTGTTAAATTCCAGATGCTGTTTTAGGGGAAGAAGTTTGAGGATTTTAAACTTTTGGTCAGTACTAGAATTACCCGAGTGTAAGAGTTTGACAGCGCGCCGGTGAATGGAGTTTACCTTTTTGAACTGATTTTCGCTGCACTCGTCCCACAGAGTAGACGCAAAATCCAAGTGACTTTGCACGTGGGCATGAAAGAAGAGCTTGCAGGTGTCATGACTAACTAAGCGACTTAGTTTAGATAGCAAGAATAGATTTTTTGATAATAACTTACAGAGACCATCAACATGCGTTTCCCACTTTAGTTGGTCGTCAATTATGACACCAAGTAGACTTATTTATTTATTTACTTAAGTTACACTAAAAGTCACACAAGTTTTGGTGAGCATTTCACCAGTACCCTTATTGACAGTCAGTGAAGTTTCATGCATCTACCGTGAAAATTGACATATCTACAGGCGTTTGGATGAAAACGTGGGTGCAATAGTGCGCCTACGACGTACAGCGAAGGTTTGCTGGAGAGAAAGAGAGAGAGAGAGAGAGAGAAAGAGAGAGAGAGAGAGAGAGAGAGTGTGTGTGTGTGTGTGTGTGTGTGTGTGTGTGTGTTATGCAACGTTTTGTTGTGTGTGTGTGTGTGTGTGTGTGTGTGTGTGTGTGTGTGTGTGTGTGTGTGTGTGTGTGTGTGTTATGCAACGTTTTGTTATTTATTTACTTAAGTTACACTAAAAGTCACACAAGTTTTGGTGAGCATTTCACCAGTACCCTTATTGACAGTCAGTGAGTCATGAAGTTTCATGCATCTACCGTGAAAATTGACATATCTACAGGCGTTTGGATGAAAACGTGGGTGCAATAGTGCGCCTACGACGTACAGCGAAGGTTTGCTGGAGAGAAAGAGACAGAGAGAGATCTGCCGTCAGGTAACCGAACTAACCCAAGAAACGGCAGTAGCCCTGACTTACCCGAGACGTTGCCGCTTCTTTGTCACCCGATGTCCAACTTGTTTACCCGAAAAGCACTGTACTGATTATCAATGACAAAGCGAGCTCTGTATTCCTGTACACGTACAGCTAGGGTGCGGCTTTACAAAGATAATGGCAGTCTGCTTTTCTGGGGAAGCGAACACTGATGACGTCAGTGTACTTTCGAGAATGTGTACATGTAATCCTTACATACGTTGAGCCGCTGTGTTCTGTTAAGTTCAGCGTGCAGGTGACATTACTCTTGCTGATGTTATTATTGTATACCGGAGTGTCGAAGTCACGTTTCCCCATGCAGCATAGCAAAGTTATTATTATTAATATTTAATTACTAGTAGATGATGAAGAGCAAAGCGCATGATATTTAAGGCGCTTTCCAAAAGATCTAGAAAAACCAGGAAGCAACAAATCATTTGTAGCAGATCTGCCAAAACTATTGAAAAAAAAAATGAAAAAATGCTGAGAAGTGAGAGGACAAGTAGTTTTTCAAAAATAGTAACGTCTCAACAACCGGTGTAAAATGCAAAGTCATCGTACATGCCTGCAGGGGTCATAAAACGTAAAATACATGTAATCTGGTTGTGTGTGTGTGTGTGTGTGTGTGTTTACAAAATGTCTTGCACCCTTATGAGGAAAACACGATTCTGTCTTATTCCACAGAGATAGAAGAGAACATCCAGTGCCTGCTTAGCACACCTCAAGTGCGCCAATGTTATGATATCTTCAACCAGGGCGTTCAGCAGGTCATCAACCTTCAGAACCAGGGCCAGCTGCCCAGAGTTACTCTACAGGAACTCGCCTGCAAGTAAGTGCTTCTGACAATCAGGACTTTAAACTACTAAGTATACATTCAGTGAGGAAGTGGCAAAGCCACGAGTGCACGCCGCCTGCCGCAAAGCAGACACGTTAGGCTAGGGGTGTCCGGAAGCATGCCCTCTTAGAATCATAAAACATAGACTAAAATCTGTGCATTCTGGCATGATTGAAGCACCTCAGAGGAAGAAACACTTTATTGCTCGCGGCTAGTGTACAAGTCTGGTTGGAGCATCTTCGTCCCATCACTGAGTCGCGGGTTTGCACTGGCGTGTTAAGGGGTAGTGGGCGCCGGGCCGGAGAGGGTACAAACCACCTGGTTGCACAAAATTAATATGCAGATAATATTTTAATGTCTTGCACAAATGGTGATTTTACCGACAGGTTTCACGTTTACATTCCGCTACTGAACTCTCATCACAAGGACGAATGTATACAAGAGTCACTCAGACAATAGGATTACTTTGGTTTTGAAGCCCCACTGACCCCCCGGCGCTACTCAGTGTTTACTGGCAAACCAACACAAATGAGCCACCGAGATCTGTCTTTGTGGTGCAGTATGTTCTTCGGGGCGAGGACCTTAGCCTCCGGCAAAAGCGGCGAAAACCAGTAATGTATTATATCTTTTGTTGCTCTGTTCCAGTGTGTCGATTTCCCGTTACCAGTGCGAGACGGCAGTGTACCGGTTCTGTGACCGCGAGTCTGGCAGGATTATGGAGGATTTCTTCTTCGCCGGGGTACCTCAGGAGTGCAGGGATATCACGGGAGTGCGGTCCCGTTACATTGACATGTGGGGCGGGGCTTCGAGCGTTCGCGGCTCCATCTTCCTCTACTTCACTACCGCAGTTGCAGTTTTTGCACTGGGGCTTCTCAGATTTGCGTAGTAGTACAAAATTCAGTTGCTAGGCCTTCTTGTAGGAATTCAGTGGTTAACGGAATAGCTGGTTATCAAAACTGAATGCAGTAAAAGTGGATAGACGGGTTTGCATCAAACGAAGCACATCAAAATAATTTATTCTTGTTTTCATAAGATACAATGTAATATTGGCTGAGCTTTGGACGCTCGTTTTCTGTATATGTTTAGACCCTTTTCACTGCACGGAATGATTTTTTCCCGTGAAAGATGTCTTTTTGTTTTAGTTCCGGTAATGTTGAACACACACACACACACAAAGAATTCCTGCAGTGTCGGAAGAGTGACAAATACAAGGAAATGCAAAATGTCAGCACAGTTTATATACATTACACTTCCAGCTGCAATAGAAATGCTCTGAAATAGAAACCTCATCCAGTGAGACACGGTTTTGTATTTAGTAAGTGCACATTATTAATTTGCAATAAATGTTACAGTACTGTCAATTTTTTTGTCTCCTAAAATAAAAACCTCAGGGTGTGTTCCCATCTTTCTTCTGTCAAATTTTGCTTCAGACACTGTGTGTGTGCGTGTGTGTGTGTGTGTGTGTGTGTGTGTGTGTGCGTGCGTGCATGCGCGCTCATGTATTAGACAAAATTATCAATACTAATGCCTGTACTTTTTTTCAGTTTTTGTTTTAAATCAGGTGTAGAAAATTAAGGATAACAAATCGGATAAAGTCAGGTTTTCTTGCGCTCGTGTTTTTTTTTTTTTTTTTTTTTGGTGCTTCCTTCATGTCCATGTCCACGTACAAAACACACACACACACACACACACACACAGAGTATAAAGATCATCAACTTCATCACAGAAATTCAATTTGCAAAGCTCATTTGAAGCAGTCAATTTTATCAGATCTATAATAAACATTTTCACAGACTACCATATCCAATGAAGTGAGAGATTCTGAGATCAACTTAAATCATAAAAAATATCACCTGAAAAAACCCAAATCAACTTGACCAATATACTGGCACATTACATGACCTAACATGAGTGTAGTGACAGGCGAATTTTCTCTAGAAATGAAACCGAGACTGAACACTTATTCCTGACCTTACACATCACAAAATTTAAGAAACAAAAGACCACAAAGATGCAGGTGATGCCACAATCAAGATGAGAAAACGCAATCTAAATACATTTACATACATGTATTTTCAGCTGTACCTTTGTAAAATTACACCGCTTAATAATGGGATTAGAAATACAGTGTATGCATATATATATATATACTGAGCTCCTTATTACAATCGAATCAAAATTAATGAATGTAAAACTAAATGAGATAAGAACAGCTTAACATGCACACCAGTATTTAGCACCCATAGGCTGTTCAACTGAAATACAGAACAGCTAAAAAGCAAAATTCCAAACACTGCAAAGAAGAAACTGATCTTCTGCATACAGTACACGAGATTTCTATGTACATTTCAGCATTCTTACCAATACATGTACTTGCACTCAAGCGATTAAATACAATCAACATCCATTCTCATGTTCCACAACCAAGTGAGATTCCCGACAAGTTCCTCAGCGTCAAACTGTTTCCAGTGCCTTGGCTGCCTCTTGGAGCTCTCGAGATAAGTTCTGTCACACACATCGTAACGAACAGAAGTTGTTAAGCAAATTATGAAGTAAAGATTAAAACTATAGTTGTCTGGATTGCATGAAAATACGCTATCTATGCACATTATTAAGCTATAAGGGCCTGATTTCAGCCCAACCGTAACAACAAAACAAGGCTAAAAGCGCATTCAGGAACAGAAATTAACCTACAGGAAAGTCTTTGTGTGTGTGTGTGTGTGTGTGTGTGTGTGTGTGTGTGTGTGTGTGTGTGTGTGTGTGTGTGTGCAGTATTGTGTCTGCACACACTTGTGTGGTAATGGTACAATCTAACACTCACCCGAAACTGACTAAGTGTCATTTCAACAGTCCGCAAATGTTCCTGCCCAGAGGAGTCTGCTGTCTTCAGTGTCATGGTGACAAAGGGAAGTTGAGATTCTTGCATTCATCAGAACTCACAGCCAAACCAACTTTCCATTTGATGTCTACCAGCTGAAATTGCATAAAAATATGACACCCGTATAAACTTGTATTTTGAGGCCAGGAGCTAATGACAATTATCCAAATCAATCAGTTTGAGAGGCAGTGGCAGCTAGGTCACAGTGATGACTGTGTTAATTGTCACAGAAGTAAGCTGAGACACAATGGGAATACAGGGAGGGTGTGTGTGTGTGTGTGTGTGTGTGTGTGTGTGGGTGTGTGTGTGTGTGTGTGTGTGTGTGCTGGAGTGGGATGGGGGAGGGGGGGTGAGGGGGTGGGGGGCTTCAAGAGAAATTGCGAAGTGAATGAACAGCAAATATATGGGCTTTTTCTTGTTTCACAACTGGTCAGCCTGCTTCTAAATTACCCGCCAAACCTACTGTGCACAAATATATATACTGTACCTTTCCAACATCCACTTTGCAAAGGGTGTCATCTCCACTCATTGTGCACTATTTCACAGTTGTGACAGGAAACTGGCTGTTTGAAATCCAAGATAATCAGATCTGGAAAATACAGGTAGAGAAGTCAAGACTATACTTGTGATGTGCATCATCTGATTCGCATGTGCTAATTCAGGATTGGCTGAGCAGGTCACAGGGGAGGTTGCTGAATGTGAATGGGAAAATGGGGGATGAGGGAGCCTGACACTTGTAATGCCACCTGCCATTAAACTGGCAACATATCTGAACTTCCTTCTGCAAGCAAGAAACCAGGGTGGCCATGCGACGCACGTGTATGTGTACATTTGTGAATGGATTTGTGGTTGTGTCTGGTTTTTTCATACTGTCTCTAACTAGTTCGTTAACGAATTCACGGAAAACGGTAAAACATAGCACATGAAGGAATACATCATCGCAAGCACCTTACTGTTGATGAAGTCAAGCTGTCGTCTGCATCACAAGTCATACGCACCAAGGGAAGTAACTGTAGTTATTTGTAGTCACATGATCGTCAAAATGGCAGCGATCAGACTGGTTGTGGCGTCCTGCTACACTGATGTTTGGCTTGGCAGCCGCTGCGTATGATCCTAAGTATCCCATCCCTTACCAGTAAGTACAGTATAATTTTCATTTGCGACAAAAAAAACAACAGTAGCTAAAAGAATACATTTTAAGTAAATTCTCTGTACAGCGAGGTTCGACATTTTTGAGGGCGTGTCATTTACGGCGGTACCTCTTTGTTGCAGGCGACTAAAGCACCGTCCAAAGAACAATCCCTACTGTCAAGCTGGAGTGATACCTTTTTGCCCAACTGGCCGGCCACCACACACGATGCCAGAGTTCAGCCCCAACGACACACTGTATGTCTATGCACTGAAGGCACCAGTGTGGGAGTTCAAGTTTGGCGACTTGCTGGGAAAATTTGTAAGATATAGAACAAACATGGCTGATGTTGCTGATGCATTTCTTCATTGATAACAGAGAAGATGCAATGAAAACGTACAATTTTAACACAACACAACACAACACAACACAACACAACACAAAATAAAACAACAACCAAAAAAACCCCCAAACAAACAAAAACCAACCAAACGAAACCAACAAACAAACCAAATCCCAAAAACAACCACCAAAACACAAAACAAAAAACCCCATCAACACAAAACAAAACAAAAGCAACCAAAAAGAATCCAGCTAAACACCAGCACCACCACCACCACCACACACATAAGAAACAAATATGAAGCTAATCAAATAAACAGAAACAGCAACAACAAACAAGCCTATGCAGTAAAATAAATAAATAAATAAAATAAAATAAATCAGGAATTATTAATGAATTAATACACAAATAAGGAAGCATATCCACAACAGCTACCATCTGGATAGTCCGGGCTAACCATGCGTCTTCATGAACTCCACCGCGACTAGAGGAGAGGGTCACCATGACTACCTCTCAAATGCAGTTACATGTAATTCACATAGGTACATTATAAGATTACTAAGATTAGATTTTTGTATATACTATTTCCATTTTGCTTAACCCTGGTCTTGCTGAATGAATTTGTCTTATGCAGCAAAAGCCATAGAGCTGCTCCGGAATATTCCGTTCTTAGCACCACCAGGGTTAATTCATTCTCTTCTGTATTTAGCACATCATGCACTGATGCCATGGGGTTCCACCATGTCCAGTCTGGAGCCAACTTCACCATGGAATGGTACGAACTTGACCAGTTGTTCAATTGCACCTTCCCACATGAGTTGAAAAGCGGGGAACTCATTTGGTGCAACCAGGGGGCTGCCTGCATCTATGACGGAATTGATGAGAAGCACTGGAAAGCCAATGGCACACTTGCCAAAGTTGCAGAAATAAATGGTATATATTCACAATTCCCTTCCTTATATTTGCGGGATTTGTTCGTACTCAAATTACATTGAAAACTTGTGAGTCTGGAAATGTGCGTCTGTTTAATAGCTCTTTGGTTACCAGTACTTGTGGGGTGGTATGCAGTGTTTTGAGTATGACCCGAACACTAACAGAATAATGCCAGAGAGAAAGAGAGAGCACTTAAGAAGCCTGTATAAATTTTGTTTCCAGGGACCACTTTTAACTTGTTTGCAAACTGGACTGAGTGGGACAACACCACAGGTGTCTACTACGAAACATGGACTGTGCGGGATAAACCTGGTCAGTTACAAACACTGAAAACTTTACAGTGTCAGCACACATTCATAATTATACATGTACAGTACCAACAATTAAACACACACTCATGCACCAAATCGGAGTTCTAGTGCAATAGCCCCAGCGTAGCCTGAGAGGAAAAAAAGTCAAATGTTTGTGGCTAGTTCTTTGACAAAGAGAAAAAAAAACAACAACGACAAAAGATGAAAGAAAACAACAACAACAACAAAACCAAGTCAAACAGATGTGTAAATGTATGTCTTCTTGTTTAATTGTCATTGTTCTTTCCTTTATTTTTATCTTAGGCAGTGAATTGATGCTGTACATTAATTCTTACACATGTACACACACAAGGCATCTACATAGATAATAATAAAATAAAAAGACACATACATTAGGACATGCAAGCTGCAATATATGACAAATAATTTTTGTGCAGGTGGCAAAATGTGGTTCGATTCCTGGGAGTGCGCCTCTTGGGTTCAGCGAGCATTCAAAGCTTTGGGAATCCACGGGGCCAAATTCAACCAGTCAGTCCATCTGAACTACACTCGGATGAACATCTATAGTAAGGAACCACAGCTGCTGGGAAATGCTTCCACCATTTTCAACAACCCAAACCACAAACAATGGGCACACGATATCAAGAAGTTTTACCAAAATTTTCAGTCTCACCAGTCTATGCCTGAGCTCCTCGAGTCGTTGATTAAAGCATTTGAGGAAGTTATCCTAGACGAAAAGTTTTTACTTGTACTACAATCAAGAGTACTGGCTGTTGAATGTTCAGAGACCTTACTTCAACTTAACTTATGAAGAGGTACCACTTCCAAGTCAGTGATCTGTCCATTTTTCTTCAGAATAGTTCTATGTCTTGCAAAGACTATGCTATTTATAAAGCTGGGGTGGTATGCTTTGACTGACAGTTCTACAAGCAATAAATATTTATATAGAGGCAATTTTGAGACATCTGTCCTGAAAATGATAGGACATAATTATGTCAACTTTGCTTTGGAAAAAATTGGACAATTTGAAAATTAATCTGTCGATGGCTGGTGTATGACACAGGTACGAAGCCCGTCTTGGGTATGTATAGGACATTTTAAATAACCTCCAACAACCTTTTCTTTGTTTTCTTTGAGTGTGACAAGCAAGTTATTGCTATATGTTTGCATTCTTACCATAATTATCAAAACTGATTTACTGATGAGTTTAATTGAACTTATGTGTACATTGTTTGAAAGTTGAACAGTTTTGCACGTGAACTGAATTTGTAAAATAAACTTTAAAGCAGGCACTTGTTGACAGTCTTTAAAACTTTCTTTTATTGCTTTGTTTTTTTCTTCTTCCGAATTTGTCTCAAGATATTCAAAACGCACTGACGCTACAACGAACACAGATATTGACCAGCAGATAGAAAGGGCACATACAGACAATGTCACAGAGAGAGAGAGAGAGAGAGAGAGAGAGAGACTCAGTCTGTGCGAGACACAGTGTGTAAGAGACTCGCTGATTAATCTTATCTGAGAAACACACTGTATGAACAGAGACGGCGACGTTGCACACCAGCCGTCAGGTAACCGACAGAAACAATGGAGTTGATGGAAACAGACAAACTGGACCTGAAGCATGAATGGTATCGCACCAAATATGCTTTGGTGAAACTGGTAAGATGACTATGAGGGGAGAATGGGCCAGCCAAAATTTAATGAGTTTCCGTTGATTGCAAACGGCGGCCCACCACTCTGGCCAATTTTTTCATAACAAAAAACACCCCCCCCCCAAAAAAAAAACAACAACAAAAAACAAACTTTTTTTCTGCAGGAAAACAGGAAAACTGACTTCTTTTTTTTTCTACCTAGAAACCTGTTTTTGTTTTTGTTTGTGGTGTTGTTATTGTTTTTGGCCGGGAAAAGTGCCGTTTGTTAGTGAAAATCGACTTATGAGCGTTAAAAAGTTTTTTTTTTCGCAAAAAAAAAAATTGAAACTGCGAAAAATTTGTCATCGGTAAACGGTGTGTTCTACACTGGCTTCACTTCAAAAACGAATTCTAGAGACAAAGGCTTCCACGGTTTGTGTCTGGTAAGTTTTGTTAACCATAATTATATGTGCGATACCATTTATACTTCCGGTTTAATTTTGTCTGATAGAAAGTGCTCAATGAAGCCATCTCCATGTTTTAAGGTAAAGGCCATACAAAAATCCCTTCAGTTTTGGACTTGAAACTTGAAAACGTTCTGGCTATAGTATTACAGTGCTGATCAAGGTTCCGTTTCAAAGCTCTTTCATTTTTTTTTTTTTTTAAAGTCTTGAAGTATTCGCTGAATCATAGATGTACATGGCTAATTAATAGGCAATTCGCGCATCCAATACAAAACTCTTCTGAGCGAAAAAGGAAAACTGAGTCGCAAGGGAAGCAACTTCATTAGTCCTCTGACCTACTTCGGAAAGTGGGCCAGAGCAGAATTTCTCCGGCCCAGACCATCGGGTCCAAAATCTGGCAAGTCACATGATTGTGAAAATGGCGGCTATTGCAATGTTTTTGGCGTCTGCCACATTACTCTTTCGTCTTTCGGCTGCTGGAAACGTCCCTGTTCACCAATGCGTGTGAGTATTTCAGTCGCCGGTTAACACATGTAAACTGTCAGGGAAAAAACAAAGTTGAATAATTATTTGACTGTAAAATACAAATTTAATACCGATCCGGCCGTATGCCGGATCCATTCAGTGACGCCTCGGCTTCAGGCTTAACCCCCTCAGCAAAGACGTGACTAAGCAAGAGAAGTTCTGTTCAAGGCTGCTATGAAGTGTTACCGGCTATCTGCCGCTTGCCGCAATCACCGGGACAATGACAGACCCGGGCTATATCTCGGCTTTGATAAATCAGAGATAATACCAGTATCTCAGTCAAGTGTGTGAGGGTGGAGCCGGCGAACGTGTAACTTGAAGCTAAAGGTGGTACATGCACATGTTTGTGTCCACCCTCACTGCTGTTTACGTCGGTCTTGTGACAGTGGATTCACTATAGTCTTACTGTCCACTTTTCAGTTCCACAAAGTTCTCGATGTTCAGCAACAATGTCACGTTCCAGTACATTTGAAAAGTCAAACTAAAATTCACTTTTGACGTACCCCTGCAACAAAAACTAAACTCGGCAAAAAAGGCTTTGACTGACCGTGACATACTGCTGGTCTCTCTGATTTGTCAGCTATGATCTGTTTCGTCAAAATGTCGGCTATTCCGTTTTACCACACTGTATGATGGGAACAAAAATGACCCTACCCCTCCCCCCCCAGACCTCCCCCCCAAAAAAACAACAACAAACAAACAAAGCAAAAAAACAACAAAATACCCCCAAACAAACAAATAAACAAAAAAAACCCAACCAACTCAAAAATACAAGTGAGTTAGGGAGTGAGTTTTTTAGGCTTAACACCGCGCAAGCCACAAAGACTAATTCGCGGCTAAGTGTGTCTGCACTACGTGAAAAAAGTAACAAACCAACCAAAGCAAACAAACAAAAAATTGAAACAACAACAACAACAATTCAAAACAACAACAACAACTATAACAAAAACACCCCCCAAAAAAAAACAAACAAAAAAAAAACCAAAAAAACAAACAAACAAACAAACACAAAAACAAACAAAAAAACAAAAAAAAACCCACAACATTGACACCCCCCCCCCCCCACTTCCTTCAAACAGGCAAACAAACAACAAACAAGCAAGCGTGGAAAGAAAGATAAAAGAAAACAACACGAAGAATCCTACCTTTACTGCCAAAGAGACAAAACATATTAACCAACCATCAAACCGTCACGACCCCTTTCAATTCAAATACTACAACATGACCTGTGTGTGTGCAGACAGCAGGCGAGTCGGCCGCAGAATGACCCGTATTGCCAGGCACCAGCAGTTCCTTTTTGTCCAGCAGGTCATCCCCCGAACACCATGCCTAAATTCAACGCTACTGACACGCTTCTACGTCTATTCTCTCAAGGCACCCAATCCTGGAGCTGCAGCTTGGTGACCGTTTAGCAAAATATGTACGGTGGAGTGTAGTTGTTGTTGTTGTCGTTGTTGTCGTGTCAGGATACAAAACTGCTTGTGCCCGATACGTCACACTGAGTTTCTGGCTTCTTTATCCAACGTTACTGTTTTCATGTATAACTTCTTTCATGCCACGAAACATCAAGATATGACAAAATTAAGACAAAGGAAACTTGCTGGCAGAAATGATGGAAAAATCAGGAAAGTTCCTTATCATAAAAAAATCCTAAACTTGTACGTAGGACGGTATTCTTCCTTTCATGTTGTACGGTCCTTTGCTTGTATCTAGTCATATTTATTCACCCTCGAAGGAAGAGACACATCTGAACTGTTAGATCATAACAAAAAAAAAACTTTCGACTTCATTGTCAAAGATTAACTCAGCGTGAGTTCTACCATTACGATGAAAAACGGTAATACAGGGTCTGTTTGACACACCATTGTCAGGCCTTTTCCCTTCTCGCAGAATGTCTTGCACGATGCCATTGGCTTCCACCACGTCCAGTCAGGCTTGAACTTCACCTTGGAATGGCACGCGATTGGCCAGCTGCTGAACGGGACCTTCCCACATGAGCTGGACAACCAGTCGCCTTGGTCTGGTGCAACCAGGGAGCCGCCTGTGTCTCTGACGGAATAGACGAGAAACGCTGGAACGGCCGACAGTACACCGGTCAAGGTCGCGGAATTAAACGGTAAACGTTTCTGGCTTTCAAGCAAAATACCATCCAGCCATAAGGAAGATAAGCATCCACAAAAAAAACACATTTATTTATTTTGTAACAGTGTAGGCAGCTAGTTTGGGCCGGAAAACATGCCAAACATGTATTTGAAAATGCCTGCGTTAGACTGGTCAAGACAGGCTTCTGTTTCTCACTGGTTTCCCAGTAAGAGTGACATGTTCCTGAGGTGACTTTGCTCTTCCTCCCGGCCCTCCCTTTTTGGCTGCCAATAGACATCATACAACGTCACCATAAGGGTGTAACATATTTTGTTCTGTAAAGTCCCTACGGGGGTCAAAAAGATACAGTTCACAAACCACACTTTTGCACGTTCGTGTGTTGCAGGGACCACCTTCAATCTGTTCGCCAACTGGACAGAAATGGACAACAACACCAATGTCTTTTATCAAACGTGGACTGTCCGAGAGGAGCCTGGTAAGATGTGCACACATCACGCAAGTCGGCAAACCCCCCCCCCCCCCAAAAAAAAAAAACAAAAAAAAAAACAGAGAGAAAAAAATGAAAGCGAGAAAAAAGAAGAGCATGAGGTACTGACGCAGTTGTTCTTGCTATGGCATTAGTTTCGTATACTACAAGCTCTTAGTGGTCCATGGGCAGAGACCATACACAGAGATCCTTCTGTGTGGATAGTCTCTGTCCTGGGTCAGATGACTCGTATTAGACAGGCATAGGCAGATACATGCGCGCTCACATGGTCAACATGGCAGGTGTTCAGTTCTTTGAGCAAAAAACTTCCCTGTCCCTCAGAACATAGCAACGACCACACACCGCAACCTGATTTGAATTAACCATAAAGGCATTAGATGCAACCCGAAAGAGCGGGAAAATGTCAATTTCGAAACCGGCTCTAACGCCGCTTGCGAATGAACTGATGCTCCATTTTTATAACACCATTTTGGACATTGCGGTCATCTTAGAGCACCATTTAGACATTGCGGCCATTTACATAACACCATTTGGGCGTTGCGACCATTTAGACTCTGCGGCCATATTTAAACACCATTTAGACATTGCGACCATCTTTATTACACCATTTGGAACGTTGCGACCATTTATGCCACCATTTAGACACTGCGACCATGTTTATAACACCATTAAAGTTTTAGAACATTGCAGCCATCTCTACAACACCATTTAGACATTGCGACCACTTTACAACACCATTTGGACATTGCAACCATCTTTAAAAACGTTGCAACAATGTTATAACACCATTTAGACACTGCCGCGGCGACCATCTTTTTAACACCACCAGAGCCATCACCAGTCTCCTTAAGGAGAAAACTGTTGACCAGCGTGTCTGTTCTTTCTTTCATGTGCAGGTGGCAAGATGTGGTTTGATTCTTGTGACGCCTCGTTATGGGTGCAGCGGGCTTTTGCGGCGATGGCCGAAAGCGGTGCTTCCTTCAACCACTCCGTGCATCTCAACTACACCAAGATATATCTTTACAGCAAGACTGCACCGGTGCTGCTGGGAAACGCCGACATTTTCACCGACAAAAAGAAAGTTGACATTGCCACGGAAATCCGCATGTTTTACCACAGGTTCAGACCCCATCAGTCTCTTTCCGATCTGCTGAAGTCATACGTTGACACCTACTACACGATTGTTGAGCTGGGAAGGTTCATTTTGTACTATAATCAGACGTACTGGCAGTTGAATATGACTGAACCCTATGTCGATGTAACGTACGAAGAGGTTTCACTTCCTTAGAAGTGCAACGTAATTATGAGAGTACCGTTGCAGGTTTTATTTGTTTATCTCTTCATTTTCTTTCTTACGGGAGTCAGCGGCTTATGTTTTACTATTCAGTCTCTTGTTAAGTCCCTACCTCGTGTTAATGCGACCTGGCAGACGGAACGGACGTGCACTGAGGGCATATGAAATTCACACACACACACTGACATGATTGTGTCTATTATTTCAACCACATACATCAGTAACAGAGTTTAATGTTGAATAAAGGTTCATACTGACTCCGGGCCATCAAATTGTTTGTGATGTTTCCAAGATCTTTGATGATACCGTGACAGTTTCAGTCAGTGTTGAAAACGAAAACCGCCCGTCACACACACACACACAACACACACACACACACACACACACACACACACACCACACAACTATTGTGTCTACAGGGGCGCCGGAAGATGTTGGGGGGAGGGGGGGCAGAATCTCAGAGGGGGGGAGGGGGGGAACGGAAAAGGTCGGCTCAAAACTGAAGTATAGCCGCCGAAATGGCCGCGAAAGTGATATCAGACGACTTTCTGCCAAGTCGTTTCATGCAACGGCTAAACTGAGTTGTCTGTTGGGTGGGATGAGGGAGAGAGAGCAGGAAGAGGGGTAGGGGAAGGGGGGGGGGGGGGCAAGACCATGGCTTTGCCCCACCCCCCTCTTGCCATAGTCACCTGATTTTCCGGGGGGGGGGGGGGGGCAAAAAGATACTCTTGCCCCCCCTGCTCGGGTGCTTCGCTGCCCCCCCCCCCCCCCCCCGGTTTCGGCGCCCCTGGTCTATTATTTCAAACCACACAGTTACATCCGTCATAACAAAGTTTTATCATGATGTAAATAAAGGTTCATATATTGACTCAGTCCCGCCCATCAAATTGTTTGCCAATGTGATACCGTGACAGTTTCAGTGTTGAAAACAAAATCGTCACAGAGAGAGAGAGAGAGAGAGATAAACTTGAATGTTGAACCGCCAAAAAGTGCTGCGTGTAGATAGAAAGCAGTGCAAAAAGGTCACGCGGAGGTCATGAACTTGGAGAGAGTTTCCGCAAGTCACATGATCGCAAAGATGGCGATGGTTAGCTTTCTGGCGTCTGCTGTGGTGCTGCTGTTGGCAGTCGGCGATGTGCATCCTTTCCAGTAAGTATTCACATGAGATGAACTAAAGATGTAAACTAAGACGGGTTTGCAACGGATAAAAATAGTTGCTGTAAACCTACATATTAAAGTGTACGGCTGCATTGGGAACAGCCAGTATGTTCTCCGCGGTAAATTGTAAGACAGAATAGCTAAGTCTGCACATGAACTTCTCACATGCTGCGCTAGACTAAGAATTTGAAATAGCAATGTTATGGGCAACTCAGTATGATTGCAAAGTTCGTGGCTGAAGATATCGCACGCGGTGATAACCAAAGGATCAAAGTTCGTGTTACAGAGGCCGCAGACGTTCAGTCATTGAAGTTACAGAGTGTTCATTGTCTCTGAAATTACTGTGAGTTCACTGAGTGTCTTTGCATTCCTATAACTTCAGAAGGCAAATACCAACAGAGCAGCACACTCACGTAAAACCACCACTACAGCAACACAATCATAAAGAAACAAAGAACAATGATGGAAACTACCCCCCCCCCCCAAAAAAAAAAAAAAAAAAAACCAACAAAAAACAAAAAAACAAAAACAAAAAACCACACCAAAAAAAAAAAAAACCCCAACAAAAAACTAAACAAAACCCACACATCCCCCCGCCCCCCCCCCCCCCCCCCAAAACAACAACAACAACAACAAAACAACAACCAAAAACAAACAAACAACAACGAAAAAACAAAAAAAACAAAACAATCCCAAAATGAAAAAACAACAACAAAACAACAACAAACACAAAACAAAACAAAATAAAAACTAACAACAAACAGAAAAAACAACAACCTAAAACCCAGCAAACAAACAAAACAACAAAAAACAAAACAGAAGCCCCAAAAAACAACGAAACAACAAACAAAAATCACCCCAAAGAAAAAAACAAACCAAAAACTCAAACTACATCAATCTAACAACAGTTAAAACGAAACAAAACACACAAACAAACAAACATAAACCCTGAAGGAAAAACAGTTATGTATATTTCTATGTATTATATGCAATAGTATTTCAAACTGCTGACATTTTCATTTCAGAGGTCATGTTGGTCGGCCACAGATCAATCCCTATTGTCAGGCAGTGGTTCCTTTCTGTGCAAATGGCCGAGCACCGAACACTATGCCCAGCTTTGATTCGAGTGACACACTCTTTGTGTATGCTCTAAAAGCACCCAGATGGGAGTTCACTTTTGGAGACCTGCTGGCAAACTATGTGAGTTGAGACTGTGTGTGTGTGTGTGTGTGTGTGTAAAAGATAACTTCGAACTTAAGAAAAAAATGTTTGCTTTTTATATAGTTATGAGTCCTGGTTAATCGTGTATGCTCATTTCCTGTTAAAAACAAAAAAAAGAAAAGAAAAGATTCTGAAATCGATGAAATCAGTTTTAAAATATCAGAGACAATATGCCCCCCCCCCCCCCCCCCCCATCTTGGACAAAAATTACTTTAAAAAAACAAATGAAGAAAAAAAAACTCTAGAATTTTCGAGCACCAAAAAACTAGCCATACTTTCTGCCAATTTACTTTTTGGATGAAATTTCTGGCCCTAACTTTACTCAGCAAGTAAGAAAAGAAATGCTTAAAACAGCTTTTTTTCTACCCACAGCACATCATGCGTGATGCTGTTGGATTTCACCATGTCCAGTCGGGTGCAAACTTTACCATGGAGTGGTCAGGGCTGGGCGACATCTTTAACTGCACCTTTCCACATGAGCTGAACAACGGGACGCTGGTTTGGTGCAACCAGGCAGCCACCTGCATCTCCAACGGGATAGACGAGAAACATTGGAGGGAAGAGGGCATGCTGGTGAAAGTGGCCGAGATCAATGGTATGGCTGTTGAAAAATTACTTGCATGCAAAGATGGTGATACCTGCGTGTACATAATCCATTCCAACATTTTCTGCTTGTTGTTCTGTGATTTCCCCTTCACTTCTGTTAAAATGCAAAACGTAGTACATGTAAATTGGACTAGTAAAGGATGAAGGGGCGAGTGGAAACTGAAAACATGGTCATTATATCGTGAATTTCTGCAGGAACCATCTTCAGTTTATTTGCCAACTGGACTGAGGGAGACAACGCCACAAGTGTCTTTTATGAAACATGGAGTGTGTGGGACAAGCCAGGTAGGTGCTGCACCTATACAGGCTTGAGAGTTGGTTGGGAGAGAGAGTGAGAGAGAGAGGGAGAACCTTCTGGACATGGATGTGCATTGCCACCTGACATTTACCATGGTTGAACATACACAAAGACCTGCTTGCCATCTTATTTTCACATGAAAAGCTCAGTAATCTCCCTCAGTTACGTCAATGTACCTCACAGTGAGACCATGATAAACGTATTCACTTTTTGAAAGTTAATAGAGGAAGCTTCTTATCAAGCAAGACATGGCACTAAAACCGATTTCACAGTTTAGTAAGCACACTGTTCTAAAGTGACCTGTATGATGCAGTGTGTAATGCAGAATGTGTGATAACACAGTGGTCTATTGCAGGGGGAAAACTGTGGTACGATTCTTTCGATTCCTCCTCATGGGTCCAGAGAGCCTTCGCAGCTATGGCGAAATATGGTGCCACCTTCAACCAGTCTGTTCATCTTAACTACACCCGAATCAACATCTACAGTGGACCGCCGCAGAGGCTTGGTGGAGCTGATGAGGTTTTTACGAAGAAGAGGCTTGCTCGGGAAATCCGTACATTTTACAAGAGGTTCCAACCCCATCAGTCGGTGCGTGAACTGCTCAAGTCACTTTATGACGCATTCTTTGATATTGTGGTGACCAAACAATTCTTTCTCTTTCACAATGAGACTTATTGGTTACTGCCCCTGGAACAGCCACTTTTCAGTTTAACATATGAAGAGGTGCCACTGCCAAAGAGTTAACTTGTGTCTTTGTGAAAGGGCTCTTACACTGTTCTTGTCTGTGTTGCCACTTGCAGTGACAATGCCATAGCTGAATGTCTTGTTGTCCAATCAGTTTCACATGTTGATTTGTTCACAAGGAATGCAATGTTTCCAGTTCAATCAGATATGAGGCATTCATCTTTTTTTGAAGGATTAAAAAAATACAATTAAACCATACAGTTACACATATTTGTGCAATAATTTTTCAATAATGGTTACTAATATTTTCATCTTATGACCAGTATACTTCATAAGCATCTAATCGTTAACCTATTAGCTGCTCATGTTTTTATTTGCTTGACCGCACCACAGTGTCTAAGTGTGCAATAGGGCCTGCTTTTCTGTCCACAAGTATTCCAGTTTCAATTATACTGTATTTTTTGTCCATGAAATAATTAGAAATGTTTCAGAACAATTTTGTGTGCATGTATACTTTGTGTGTGCGCTTTTAATGTCCAGCAATAATTTACACAGAATAAGTTTGGGAATGAATTTTGCACATGACTTGTACACTTTGGGGAAAACCCCGTAATCATCTTATATATCAATACATGTATTAAAATATAAAATGCAAATTCTGAAATTTTCCTACACAAATTATTCAAGTGTCTTTAGACCTGTAAAGAAATAGATCATACAGTGTACAAATGATATTCATCTGCAAATTGTCACAATCTTTTTCACTTGTCCTGGTTCAACATTTCACAGATATACAAGTGCATTATATGTTCAATGAACTCTCCAACTCAACAAATACAAGCACAGAATGCAAGCAGATTCACTGAACATTGTACACTTTATTCAGATCTTAATTTCATTTTCTACAGCACTTGCTGGACAAAAGAAAACACATCTTTCTCACAGTGGGACTTCCGTAATTCTTAACCCATGAGGTCTGTGTTCTAATGCAAGCAGTTATGGTAAAGAAGGGGAGCTTATTCCAGGGGTAATGGCCCAGAGAGCATATCTAATAACCCACAGCACTGCAAACTCTATGACAAAGTTTGAACAAACCTATGCATGTGTCCCATCCATTCTAGCTGTCAGGAAGACAAGACACTGATTCTAAATTGGAGAAGTGTCTTCTTGTGCAGGATACAAAATTCAGGCAAACATGCTCTCTCTGCCGATTTGTGATAACAGTTTTGACTTACGACAGTGCACAGAGCTTCAGATTGTTTTTAAATGTCATGGGCCCAATGACCCATGGCTGAGCAAAATGAGGGGTCAATTTTCAAAATGATGGGTCATTGACAAAATCTGGAAACGAAAAAAGTCAGAGGTGTACTAACTTTATTTAGTCCTTCTTGAAGAGGTAGCGCTTTCTTTTCTGCGCCCACACCTGAACAGCTTAAGTTTTTCAAAGGGCATGTTTTGGTAGTTGGGTCCGGCATTGTGTGTGTGTGTGTGTGTGTGTGTGTGTGTGTGTGTGTGTGTGTGTGTGTGTGTGTGAGAGAGAGAGAGAGAGAATGACAATGACAAACCTTTATTTTTCAACGGTATAAGATTTTGGCCATCGGCCAGTTTACAACCTTGTCGTTGCTAAACTACAGAAACTTAGTAAGGAAGCACGCACACACACACACAAACACACACACACACACACACACACACACACACACACACACACACACACACACACACAAACTTAGTAAGGAAGCACAGAGAGAGAGAGAGTTTTTCCTGAGATTGGCCTGCCACCAATTTTATTTTCTTCGCCGATGGTTTTTTCGACATTTTTGATGGAGCAGTTGATACAGAAACAAGCATTCAGTTCTCGGAATCTGCAGACGTCCAAGCCAACGCTCTGTTAATATAAGCGTTTTCATTGGATGTTCCTAATAGAGAAAACCAATGAGATTCCCGTTTATTCAGCGATGTTGGCATCACCAAGTAACATAAGTAAGGTATTCGCGGATTGGCTTTCGGGAAGATCTGTCATCCAATGACGTGCTGCGATACGATACATGTTGGGCAGGCAAGGCAGTGCAGAGATGCGATGTTTTTAGTTTCACTAGGCCTACTCCGATGTGTAGAAGGCCAAAAGTGCGCGCGCCACACTGGCGCATACACATTAACTCTTGCGCGTCATTTTGATATTTCACGCGTCAATGGCGCGGGCGCGCCGACAATCTGAAGCTCTGAGTGCAACAGACACTATGGTACTGGTAATGCTGCAGTTGTAGAACACTTTCCCCATTGTCTGCAGCACAACGATATACTGGTAAAGGTATGTGGAAATAATACATGTGTGATAAACTTAAAATAAATTTAGTTTCAGACACTGATCTTTATGTACACAGTCATACATATAGGCGTATCACAAATGTCTCACAATATATAAGTATTGGTCCGCTTGTGTCACAGTACAAATGCACTTGCATACATATGCACACAATGTGAATGAACAATAATAAACATACAGCATTTGTTTTCAGTTCACGTCCATGCTGGTGTATTGTGAGACAGATCTGAGTCACAATTCTGTATAGACTCTCTCTCTCTCCCCAAAACACACGAACACCCACACACACACACCATCCACACACACACACCATTGAAAGGAGAAAAGTTCTATTTGCATCCCAAAAGATTTCAGTAATTTGAAAATGACATTTTCTCAAACTTTGGCTGACTAAAGAAATATCATGTTTACCTAAAACATTAATTCTGGAATTAGATTATATCTTTTTACTGTTTAATCATATGAACAAAAGCAAGGAATACCAAGAACATTTTTGGAAAGTTTTCTCATGATGATAGTGCTGACATGGACTGAGCATTACTACCAAGAGAGAAAGTAACAGGATGAAGCAATCTTATCACAGAAAGTAACCCGAACACAATCTTACCACAGAAAATAACCCGAACACAATCTTACCACAGAAACAGTACCGAATGAGATGATTTTGTGACCAAGGATAATGTCTGAAGTTGGATGAAATTATCAATACAAGCTGGTCTTTTTCATGATCCGCAGAAATTCTTCTTGGTTGATTTCGCCATCACCATCCCTGTCTGCTTCATCGATCATTTCCTGGAAACGGCAGAAATTTCATCCATAAAAAAAGAAAAGAAAATAAAGTGACCATACAGAAGCCACTAACAGGGGTCCTCTTCATTTAAATTTAGGGTGGGGTGGGGTGGAGAGAAAACAACACCTAAGTCAAACTTTTTTAAACTGACTTTCTTGAAGACTTGGACATTCAAAGTTTATCCAGATGAAGCAGCCTGCACTGTAAATTTTATGTACCCTGAATTTGGCATCCCCCACATACATACACACAACCCCTGCATCAGTCTATTGTTTTTTTTCACTGACACTGTCAATGTCCTTCCCAAATCTCTACAGTGCAATGATAATCAAATCGCAAATAATCATGAGATTTGCAACGGCCATCGACGATAAACTGTTTGGCTCTATGTCTTGCACGGTCCATCTATACACTATTCTAAATAGTGAACAACTGCCTGTGCAAACACTTTCCTTCATTTGCAAAATGTAACCTAGTGACGTAAAGCATGGTTTTGTGGCAGTGATTTGTGATACACACCTGCAGCTCTTCGTCTGTCAGGTTCTCTCCGAGTTCCTTTGCGACCCTCTTCAGATTGCGAAATGAGATTTTGCCTGTTTCATCATCATCAAACAGCCGGAAGGCCTTCAGAATCTCCTCCTTGGCATCCTTCTCGCTCATCTTCTGTGTCATGATGGTCAGGAAATCGTTGAAGTCTATCGTGCCTGATGCAGACAAAGTCACACATAATCATCATCAGTTTGTGATCTTATGTCAGCTTAGACCTAAAGTAAATGGTTGAAACCTACCTTGATACGTATCAAAAGGAAAAAATCACACTTTTTAGACATTTAGACATTATTATTATTAAACATAGACACACGTGTCTGAATTTAGTCTCTTGCATTAATCCGATCGCAGCATATGTATCACTACTCTGAATCTGGCCTGACCATTACAGTACTTTGTCCTCAAGTTACCATAATACAACAGAACACAAACACTACAGTTATCACTACTCTGCTGCGATAGTGTGGTATTCACCGCTGACACTGTCAAACCTTACCTGATTAGTTATTATATATATATGTAGTAATGCATAGGTTTGTCAGGATCTTACCTGTGCCCTCTTTGTCAATTTCTGCAATCATCTTTTTGATCTCCTCTTTCTTTGGCTCAAAGCCAAGGGCCCTCATTGCAACCTACAATAAATTTAAAGCAAGTGTAATCAGTCTAACACACAACTCACAGAATCACCGACTCCTTACACTATGTATATATGGCTTTGGGGAAATCTATACCAGCTGTTGTGTTTGTTTTAAAATCACCCTAATAATCATACACTAATTAGTGTATTACATGTATGCAAGTCTCAGGAGTACAGTCACAGAAATGTCAGTTACTGATGAAGTCTACCAAGGTACTATTGACAAACTTGTCTGCTCATGTTGACTTCTGGAACTTTTAAGTAGTTTATTTACACTGGGTACGCTGGGTGACAATAACAATTTTCCAGTCCACACCCACTCACCCAGATCTGAGATGCAATAAAAATTAGCATATTTTATCAGAGACATAATTATCTGATTAAACCCGCACGCTGGTTGTAATTCACAAACAGTGCATGAACACGGTTTTTGCTTGTAAATGATTGTGCTAAACCAAAATGGTGTATGTGAAATAGCCCCTTATGAGATTCTTAAGTCTGAACTGACTACTCTCCCTTTGACCAAGGGATTCACCTGATCTATCAGCTACAAGCATGCATGCTTGCAACAGTCAGTCATTTATGTAAAGTGTGACAAAAGTGGCAACTACCAGCGTTCGGGTTAATACTACTGAAAAAAATTTCATGAATCTATGTCTGAAAATTATCTGTTATCTTGGTTAATCTGAACATGCACTTGTACCTTCAATTCCTTAGCATCAATAGTGCCTGAGCCATCAGCATCAAACAGGTCAAAAGCCTCTCGGATCTCCTGCTTCTGTTCTTCTGTCAGTTCACATTTGGGGCCTGTTTTCTTTCTGCCACCAGCCAATGATGCCTTCTTAAAGTTGGACTGGAAAAAGAGAGCAGAAAAACACACAATGAATTAAAGATGAAGTATTATTTGACAGATGACTTTCAAATAAATAAAAAAATGTAAACATATCTACACGCGTCAAGCTTATTTGACATCTGGCCACATTAGGCGTTTATCTTGAACGATCCGATTCTGTCCGGTACATTAAACAGTGCCTACTGGACTGTGGATTATCATGTGCAGACATGTTTGATCATTGCTTAGTCTTGTCAATTCTTCTTGCAAAGACAGCTAAGCATCGGAAACTGCATTAATCTGAACGACATTTAACCGCTGATTTCCAATACTGAAAGAAAATAAAACCTTAAAATAATATTCTTTTACACTTATCACTGCTCTATACCGGCATCCTGGGATCCCAAGCAGAGAAGATTCAACTGTGTTGTCAAGCGCGTATTTTCACTTCGATTGCACTAACCAGTACGCAGCAAAACAAGAAGGACTCTCTTGGGAAATCATTACTTTTGAAAACGTACCTGGTCTAGCATCAAACACCAGTCCAGAATCTGTGACTTACCATTTTTAAGATAATGTATTAGGAAAGCAGCTGCTTTGTTGATCTTCGAGACGAACTCGGCGCCACAGTACCCGGATCAGCAGGCTCGCAGTAAATAAATGACATAGCAAAAGTTGGTTCGGACGTGCGACTGGGTGCTTCGTCTACTTTCGCTCTCTACAGGTCTTTCTGAAAACCGTTTTTCATCTTCCTGTTTTCATTCTTCTTCGGGCAACTATTACAAAAAGGTTTTACGTAAAACAATATTCAATCAAAACAGCTTCTAAGGTGATGGCAAAATCCATACCACAGTCTACGTGACAGATAGCAATTGTGACACGACCCCTTACCTCAGGCCGGCGAATCAGTTCATGCCATCCGATGCGATGCCTGCACCAAAAGCGGTAAGGATTCGAAAGTAGACACGTTCTGGGGAAGCACCTTCATGCTTCTTGGTATCTTTTAGTCATTATACGCATATGCCACAGATTCCAAGGTTTTCTAATTGATTCCCGGTGCGGTTTTCGCGTTTGTATCTGAACTAGATTTAGTGGCAAAACATGGTGTGATCACTGATCGTACGAGGATACGTCACGCGTTTGTAAAGCCCAAAGTCTACAGTATAGAAGACATAGCGTAGACCAGCGAAATTATTAAGATGGTAACAGACTGTGATTACCTTTCTTTACGATACCTCGTGCTTGTATTCCGCAGTATAACTCATTTCCATTTTTCCTTCTGGCAGAGTCGTTCCGCCATACGTCGTACGTGTCATCGCGGCTGCAACCCCCTTCCCCTCCCCCCCTTCCCTTCCCCTCCCCCCCTTCCCTTCCCCTCCCCCCCTTCCCTTCCCTTCCCTTCCGTCAGTTCCCACCGTGGTCAAATGAATCTGAATCCCCGCCCCGCTCCCCTCCCCTCTGTCAAATGAGTCTTGATTTGTCCATATTTTCTTCATTTCAGGATTATCTTGTGATCGGTGGCTGTGGCTTTTTAGGCCGTCACCTCTGTGAACAACTGCTGGAGAGGGGTTACACCGTTCGAGTTTTTGACATAAGGAAAACATTTGAAAATGACAAGATCACTTTTGTCATTGGAGACTTGTGCAATGAAAATGTAAGTATTAGTGCTCTCTTGAAGAGGTAACTCGCTGTTTTCGAAAAATTCAATTATGAGAGAATTCTGGATAGAGTTTTCCAAAATGCACTTAACTGATGATGACCAGGTACTGAGCTTTTCATTATAGTATCGTCATGGAGAAAAAAGTAATACAGCACACACCCACCGGGCACACACACACACACACACACACACACACACACACACACACACACACACACACACACATTTCTTTGTTCAATTAGGCTTGTATTGTATATGTGTTAGGCATGAGATTTTTCAGCTGTTAGGCCAATTTCCACCAGTTTTTGTTTTTCTGGTGTTAGGCTGTCACTGCTGAGGGGGAAAAAATGGGACAAGCAAGACAGTTCATCAGTATCATGTATCATTCAGGCATTTTGAGGAGCACTTGACATCGCCAACGTTTCCTCTTTTTCTTTCTATAACATACTGTTTTCCTCTTTTTGGGGAGTGGGAAAACTCATGCCTGATGTGTGTAATAATGTGTGTTATCATTTATTTTTTCCCTCCTGTGACCGGGGAGCTGGGGTGGCCGAATGGTAGAGCGTTGGACTTCTAACGCTCGGGTTGTGAGTTCGTGTCTAGAGCCAAATATTTGTGCTGGCTTTTTCATCGTTGCCCCGTCTTTGATATCACCCGTATGTGGTGGAAAAGGACGTCAAACCCCAAAACACCCACCCACCCTCCCTCCTGTGACCACTTTTCCAGGATTTGAAACAAGCACTGGAGGGAGTGGGTGGTGTCTTCCACTGTGCCTCACCCTCGCCACTCAGCAACAACCGTGAGCTGTTCTACAAGGTGAATGTTGATGGCACAAAGCTTCTTATTGACCTCTGCAAATCTGCAGGTGTGAAGGTGGGTTCCTAGATTTGTACAGCAGGTTACAAACATTGTATATGGCTTTGTGTTGTTAGCAAACCATTACCATGCACATCAGACCATACCAGGCACGCAAGAGCATGCAGAAGCACCAGAACAGACGGTGACACGTCATTTCAGCGCCAACAATTTAGCGCCACCATTTCCGCGTCTTATCAGCGCCGTACAATTCGCCGCCGTACATTTCAGCGCCATACATTTCAGCCCGGGGGTGTGGGGTGTGTGTGTGCGGGGGGGGGGGCATTTGTTTTACGTGGTTTAAGTGATGTGAGTGATCATTCATATACCCCGTTGTGAGTTACAAATCGTGACTGATCATGATCACTAGGCATGTTTTACAATGGTGAGACACCAAACGACCCATTTGGATTTTAGTGATTTTAATGGACACCATGGGTTTTAGATAATTTGTCATTAAAGTTTAACTTGTGATTAGCTAGTTTATGTGTTTAGCTAGTTCTCTCTCTCTCTCTCTAATCGTTTGGCGCTGAAATGTACGGCGCTGAAAACTCGTCGCGCTGAATTGGTGGCGCTGAAATGGTGGCGCTGAAGTGTCATGGAACCAGAACAGACACACCAGTTTGTACTTTTTACGCCAGGGCATACTGTGCACTCCAGATCGTAACTTGCACACCAGACCACACCACATGCGCCAAGCCATGCACACCTTAGCACAGCATTCACAGCAGACAGTACTGTATACATGTGCATTTCCATCCATACCAAGCACATCTGATCATACCATGCAAACCTAACCATAATTATGCGTAGCATGCCAGACCATACATTGCACACGGACTATTAAACACATATCTTTACACACGGACCCATTGCACACCAGTTCATGCTTTGCACGTTGTACCATGCACACCAGTTCATACTTCGTACATGGTACATGTACCATGCACTCTAGACCATATGTAGACAATACAGTACAATAACATTTATACAAAATCATACTGTGCATATTTGAACCCAGCCATACAAAACCCTCCAGGCCATGCTACACACACCAACCATTACCATGCACACCAGTAGACTGCAGACAGACTAAGCCATCAGTATTGTGTGGGATACCACCCCCCCCCCCACACACACACACACACACATGCCCACACCCACACCCACCCTCACTTTCAAAAAGATAGTTGTGTTCTGGTTCCAGCGGTTGGTTTTGACTAGCAGTGCCAGTGTGGTGTATGAGGGAACAGATATCAAGGGTGGCCGTGAGGACCTACCATATGCAGCGCGACCTATTGACCCCTACACAGAGACAAAGATACTCCAGGAGAAGGTCAGATAGGTGTACTTTGTTTTCCTGTTCAATGATTGTTCACCCTCATTATAACGTGCTTCAGTTTATTGCAAACTGGTTGTAGTGCTGTTAGTTTGTGACTCCAGAATCAGTTTACTTTTAACAAAAAAATCATACTTAGTTTTTTTACTTATTTATTTTATTTAACCTAAACTGAAGGCTCTGATTTAATCATCCTGAAAATACAGGTTGGTTGTGGTGATTTGGTTTGTGTGTGTATATATGTATGTGTTTCTCTTGATACAGTATTTTAAAAAAAAATGTTAGCAGGGAATGAAGAAGATTGCTTCCAGCATAAAAATATGAGAACATATGTAATACAAATAAGACAACATATGTAATACAAATTTCCTGACTACTGAAAAAGTGACTTTGGGTATTGCAGGGGAGAGACCTTTATGGTTAATGTTAAGCTCGGTACTAATTAAGCGGTTTTGAGACCGATTTCACCGAATAAAATCGCTTCGGCGACTTCGGCCGATGCGAAATGCGGACATCGGTGGCAAATCGGGCGATGTTTTCTTCGCCTGGCGGGACCCACGATTTTTTCAGACAGTTCGGCGAACAAGCTTGTTGATTGGCTAAATGAAGTCATGTGACTATCTAGAAAAAAATGGCTTCCGAGGCAGATGTGATCGAGACGGGGTGCGACATTATTGTGCTAACTGCAGAGGATATGTTTTTATATGTGAGGATGTAGTCTTGTGTAGGTCTCCGAAGTCTCTTGCACTGTTCACGTCTCCGCCTCGCAATCATCACCAAGATGACATTTGGGATCAGTAATCTTACGCGCGACTGGCGTGAGGTACCGGCCGCCGCCATTTTGCTTTTGCCTCTGACAATGTCACGTGACTGTCATCGCCGAACTCGCACTCGCGATGTTCGCTGTATCAAGAAGGCACGGCGAAGAAATTCGCACCGAATGACATCGGTTGCTGCAATTCGGTCGAATTTTCTTCGGTAGAAATCGTTTAATTAGTACCAGGCTTTAGGGGTGACTGATTGAGCGAGCATTGACAGTGTAAAGCTGCTACAGCAACGCAGACCATTTTGAAGTGTATTCTAGACGTGGGACCTCAGTGTGGTGGTACAAGTCAAGCTGAACAGCGCTGGATGTAAAAAATATGTGTTTAATAGTTGTGAGTGTTAGACTCGCCACTTGACAGCCTTACTAAGCCGTTCCTACTGGTTTGATAAGAAACTTTTATTTTGAGTTTATTGTTACTGACCAATGAAAATCTTACGCACTGTAACCACTGACCAAATGGCATGTTTGATGATACTGACCTTTGGTAACCATCTACAATTCAGAGCTTTGAAAGTCCAACGTTTTCAGAGTTAGTTGAACAAAGCTGACGCCTTTGTGCTAATTTGAGTCTTGCGATTAAATTCTGTGAATGACATTGATAAACTCTTGTATGGTGCATTTGTACATGTACCAGTGTTCAGTTCAGGGAAGTTGCTGCCTGTACTTAAGTACATGTACTTCAAGAGTGAGAGCAGTTCAGTCAAAACGGACTGTTGTGAAATTATGCAGTGTGGGTTCATGGGTTGGTGCAGATTGAAGTTAAGCATATATGTCCTGTGTTTGTGTGGGGAAAAACAAGCCCCCTCCCCCCCCCCCCCCAAAAAAAAGCACGCTTTTTCTGCTGGTCATACATGTGATCATACTTTTCAACTGCTCTAGCTTCCCATCTTAGACAGACAGGGACCATGGTGGGTAACCACATGACATGAGGAAGGTCCCTTACATCAGCCTGGGAAATTTGTTGTTGTTGGGTTTGTCTTTTGATAGTTGGGATGTTTTTCTTTTTCTTTTGGGAGTTTGTGACTAGCACTATTTAAAAAAACAAAAAACAAAACAAAATAGAAAGCAGTAACATTACTAACACTTTGCCCATGAAAACAAAAATACCAGGTGAATCATTTGTAACTGTGTTTGGCCTGTGTCGTTAGTTATAAATGGTGCCCATGTCGAGGTCAGCACTTAAGTACCCTATAATCACATTTTAATTTGTTTTTCAATGTTCCCCTGGCTTTCTTTGAAGGTTTTCTTTTGAGGCCTAGGTTCACCCCTGAATTACCACACTGCAATGTACTTTTTGCCCTGTTTAAAAAGGAAAAGTCTTCTCGAACAGTTGATAGAAAAGCCATCCATCCCCAAGGGGTTTGGCTCTTCTGGTCACCTTTGGCAAATTTTCAGGCAGGTGTGAATTGCGGGCAATCGCTTTTAAGGACGTTGGGTTACACGTCCCCACATTTGTCAGCTTGGTGGGCAACTCGCCATCAGTGTTACCGAGTAGGTGGGGTCTGGCTTTGAGCCTCTGTTTGTCTCCACCCGGGGGTGGTTCATAATTTTGGGCCATGGTCCAAACTCACGTCTGCCACAGTCAGACAAGTGTTTACCTCTTCCAGAAAAGGCGCGACGCCTTTTGCAAGCTTGCGTGCAGCTGCTTGATACGATTCATTCACGAGTAGGCACTTTTCCGGTGTCTTTCATGATTTTTCATTTCAGTGGGTTAAAAAAAAACCCCCACTTTTTATATTTCTCATCTACTTTACTTTCTGTATGAATATAATTTTATTTGTGTAAGTAAACAGCAATGTGTTCCTTTAAAAAAAAAAAATCATTATTATCATTCATTATCATTTACAATGACAGCACTTTTTAGTCCCTTGTTTCCTTTATTGCACAACTGTTGCTCCACGCGGCATGTACTGCATCAACTTTGCTCTCTCTCTCTCTCTCTCTCTCTCTCTCTCTCTCTCTTTTGTTAACCTGTTTGCTTTCTTACTCACCGAGGGTTCAATAAAGATTAACTTTTATTCAGAGTTAACCCACTCCTCAGGTCCCCTGCTGCTCCCAGGTGAACAGGCGACGGTGTGTTTTATCTTTTTAAAAGCGCCAGCTGCAAATCCTGTAAATAAATCCCAGATAATCCCGCGCAGATTAAACGGTGCATGCGTCACACGCCATCTAGGAGTCTTTCTCACTTGCAGTGCATTGCGGCGTGTCTTTAAACTGCAATACTCGCTTGTGATTTTTTGTTGTTTATTTTTTTTTTACTTGTGTAAATAGAGATAAAGTTCCATCTGAAGCGTTACCTGTGTCGGCGATCTTTCATTAATACAGGGCGGCAAAAAAACACAGGCTGGTCAAGTTTTAAAACTAAAAGGAAAAAATGTTAAGCTGCACTTGAAAGACAAGAGCTAATCTGTGTAAAAAAAAATTAAAAGAAACTGTTCCCCCCCCCCCCTTTTTTTTGGGGGGGGGGGGGGGATGTTGGAAGACGGGAAGGTAGAGGGAGATGTGGTGTACTACAAGTGCACTACTCAACCGCCGTTTCAAAACAGCGGAATGACGTACGAATGCCTCCTTGTCCGGATACAAAACTGAACTTTTTGCATCTAATGACGTACCACTTGCACAATTCCTGTTGGCAGACACACTGCATGCGAGAAAAATACACACGTATTTATTTACATACAGCACACAAACTACGCAGGCAGCAGCCGACACCGGCACACATAGTTCAGTTGGTGTCATTAATTTTCATTTCATTTACAATCCCCCCCCCCCCGCCTCTACCCTCTCGTCCCGAAGGCACCGAGTGTATGCTGTACCCATTCAGCTGACCACACGATGCTAAATGCGTCCGGAGTGCAGCCCTAATTTCGGTGGCCAAGTGTTATGAGGGTGGAAAAAGGGGGGGGGGGGGGAGAGGTAGGGGTATGCAGTACACAGTTATCATAATTAGTGTATGTACCTCGATCGTAATATTCATGATTTTAATACAGTTATTATAATTAGTGTATGTACCTCGATCGTAATATTCATGATTTTAATACAAAGTTATTATAATTATTGTATGTACCTCGATCGTAATGTTCATAATTTTATTTTTGGTCCCAGATAGTACCGCACGCCTGGAACATACACATGTAACATGTGTATGAAATGTAGGGGTTTGAGCACAACGTTAGGATCAGCAATGAAATGTGAAGGATGTAGCTCTCCACGTTTGGTCACA
The DNA here is from genome assembly GCA_018292915.2 of Batillaria attramentaria. Taxonomy (NCBI): domain Eukaryota; kingdom Metazoa; phylum Mollusca; class Gastropoda; family Batillariidae; genus Batillaria; species Batillaria attramentaria. The sequence goes on from JACVVK020000647.1 coordinate 75,669, forward strand.
GAAAGTAGAACAATGACAGGGGTACTACCCATTAGTCCTTGAGACAAAAGTGTTTCTTGTTTACCAGGTTTGGAAAAAATGTGAAACCAGTTTGTGTGTCCAATTATTTCTGGACTTATTTATTGATTTTTAAAAAACTATGTATTGGTGTGACTGTTTTATTTACTGATATTTTTCCTTTATTTATGGACTTTTCATTCATTTATTGATATTATTAATTTATGTATTTATGGTGGTTTTTACTTTGCCACGAATGTACCCACCAACGTTCCTTTCCACACCTAATGCTGCGCGTGCTCACCAGGGTTAAGCCATTCCAGAGAGTTCGTCGACGTAACTTACATTACAAAAGTTGAAGCACCGCTTTTCGCCGCCTCCGTGACGGTTGCCCACCCTCAAGACACACACTGCCCGTACATCATACCTGCAGCACCCGGCAAACAGGTGTAATGCGACACTAACACTTGCGCGCACAGAGCCTAAAAAAGGGACGATTATGAGCGATAAGTACAGTATGCTTATTATGGTCCCCGACTGGTCGCCCACTCACGACGTTATCGACCCTGCCACCAGAGGGGGAAAGTCAGGATCGGCGTTGTCGTAACGTCGTCAGAGCGTCATTGATGAGGATGATTGATTATCAGCCGGCGGGACACCCGGGGCGCCGGCTATCGCGGGGCATTCTCTGGCGTACGCCGGATTGCTCTGTAAACTTTCGTACGCATAGGAGTGGTTGGTTGTTGTAGGATTTTCCACCACGTGAGGGTGGTACGCGTATTAAAGACGGGGCAACGAGAAAAAACAACAACAACAACAAAAACACCTCCACCCCCACCCACCAAAAACAACAACAACAACAAAAACCACCAACAAAAAACAACCAACAAACAGACACAAAAAACTGTTAATACCAACAAAAACAAACAAACAAAAACTAAAATAGAAAACAACAAACAATCAGAAAACAAACAAACATACAAAACAAATAAAAATTATTGCAAATGTTTGGTTCTCACTGAGTCGGGATTTGAACTCACAACCCAATCGTTGGCAGGCCAACGCCCTACCGTTCACTTATCCCGCGCACAAGATGTGGAAGCAAAGTCCAGTGAAATCTGACACAGAATAAAGCACAAACAAGCTATATTCTGTGTCAGAAAGTATTCGTTTTAACAAGGTAGATCCAAGAATGAACGTGTTTTTGGAGTTTGTTTTATATGTGAGAAATTAATGTCGCTGTCAGGTTTAGGATAAAGTGATCACCAGAAAGACGAGTTTCGCGAACGTCACATTTCCATATAAAAATGAACGTATGGAATATAACAGTTCTGAAAAAGGCACTAAATAGGCAAACCAGTGTAGGCACCTTTAACGCATACATGCGCTGCGTGGTACTCAGCATAAACCCAGGGAATCTATGGCTAATGATGATAAGACATAAATTAGAGAACTCACCATTCTCAATTTGATAATCGTTACATTGGCTGCAGAGTAGACAAGTACACGCCCGGTCGCAGCAACAAACGTTTGGCTGGTGTAATTGACTTGAGTTTGAGCCTACACAATTGATTTTTTTGTGTTATTGTTCATGATGATGGCATGGAAACAAGTGCATGCGTTTCTTGGAGGTGTCTTCGGCATTTTCAGAGACGCATTTGCCAAGCCACAAGTTTGCTTCGACCAGCGTTCGTCGGTGTGCAGCAGGACGTAGTTGTTGGGTAGGCGGGGCAGCTGAATTGTTCTGGCACCTCGCGTGGACGGAAGGTGGAACGCGCCCGATAAGAGAGCGGTTAGTTGATTGGTTGATCTTGTGACAAGGGGGAGGAGCGACACTGTGACGACGGCAATCTGCTGAAAATCAAATAAAACCTTTCACGGAACGAATTTTCGTTGATTGGTTTCAGGCTGACTGAGAACTTAACCAGCAAAGAAATTGTTACGACAGTTGGTGCTTCAGCTGTCTTACGTGTGATAAAGGCTTTTCCGAGCAAATTAGAACGAAACAGAATTCCAACCAGTGTTTGACTATTTTTCCTGTCTGCAGAGTATTGACGCATTTTTTTCCTGTGAAAAACAACGACGACAACAACAAACCCCAAAAAACCTACTTTGCGGGTGTTGCACAAAAACATTTTGCCATTTCGACAGCATTAGAAGATACAGAGGGATGGCACGACCTTCATATGCTTCCCAGTGTCGTCTTCAGTGCGTCGTTGCCGTGGTGCTTGTGGTCCTGAACTTTGTATATTCCGCACTGACGTGTCCCGCAGAATGTTCCTGTAGTCCGGCCACCCACAGCGTTATCTGCTCGGACCCCAGTCTGTCCGGCCTTCCCGCGGGCGTCCCCACGGACACGAAGACCCTTGTCATCAGGGGCACCATGGCGCACAGGGCTGCTGCTGCAGGAACTCAAGCGTGACGATCTGAAGCCATTCCAGAACCTGCAGGCACTGGTCATCACCCACACGCTCCTATCGTCCGTGGAGCAGGACGCCTTCGCTGACCTGAAAGGCTTGAGGAGCTTGGATCTGAGCTTTAACCAGATCGACAAGATGGAGCCGGGCATGTTCCAGGCGCTGTCCTCCCTCAGGTTCCTTCACCTGACTGGCAACCAGCATCGCTTTCTGCCGGCGCAGCTGTTCAAAGGTCTGAAGGACCTGCTGGAGCTGTACCTGGGCAGCTTGAGGCTGGCCGCCATCACCCCGGACCCTGTTCACGGGCCTCGACGGTCTCTGGATGCTCGACCTCAGCGACAACGACCTGGACGAGATCCCCGTGGAGTTTGCCAGCGGCACTGTCTTCAGCCAGCTTAAGGTGCTCGATCTGTCTTTCAACCGCCTGACGGAGCTGCCCGGGGCCCTGGAACCGCTGCTTCACGACGTGGGGAGGATCATACTCGAGGACAACCCCTGGCACTGCAGCTGCGGGCTGGCCTGGCTCAAGTCTCACCCTGAGCACATTTACTCCGAGCACGGGACCAACGCGGTGGTGTGTGCGACGCCCCCGGAGCTGAGGTACGAAATCCTGGCTAAAGTGCCCGACGACCGCCTCTCTTGCATCCCGCCCACCATCGCCTGTCAGGATCCCGGGCCTGTGGAAGCGGGCGAGACGCTGACAGTCACGTGTGAAGCCACCGGCGACCCGTTCCCCAACGTCACATGGTCTGCAGCGGACGGAAGCGTGTTCCGGGGGGAGGGGGACGCCGGGATGGGTGTGAAGGTGAACAGGAGTGGCAGCGTTGTGGAGCTGGTCGTGCAGGCGTCTCTAGCGTGGAACGGGACACTGCGCGTTGCCTGTAGCAACCAGAAAGGGGCCAACCACACTGACGTACACGTTATTGTGTACCCCATCACCACCACGACTACAACAACAACCACAACAACTCCAACCACCGGTACAACTCCAGACGGCCGCCACAGCAACACCATCATCTCCCGCCCCTCACAACCCAAGTAAAGGACCCCCCACAACAACGTCCCAGCACCACCAGCAGCCGCAAACCTCACCACCAGACCCAGCAGCGGCCCAGAAAACTCCAAGACAAGACGGGACGATTCGGATCTGCAGACGATCGCGCTGTTTGTGGCTCTCGGAGTAGCTGCCCTGGCCCTCGTTTGCACGGGCCCTCGTCGCCTACGTGGTCTACAAGACGCTCCGCGTTGGCAACTACAAGGTCCAGCCCAGGGTGGAGGGGACCAGCCACAACGCCAACGTTAACAGCAACGCCGCCCCTACCACGCCTCGCATGGTGGCTCCTGCTACTTCCAGCCAAGGTGGCGACTGCCTTATGTCCGCTTGGAACGACTTCTGAAGTGGAAATCGCCGTCAAGACAGTCCGATATTAATCAAGCAGTTGTGGCACTTTCTGTTATGGCACCAAAACAAGTGCGTCACCAGGGACGACTTCATTCAGGCATTCAACTGGACTAGGTCTGTTCTCTTGAAAAGAAACAAAAATTTCTGAATTTTTAAAAACAGTGGCTATATATGTGGAGAAACTGTCAGGTAAAATGAAAAATCCTGATGTTGGTAGAACATTATAAAACAGTGTATAGAACAATGAAGACAGTTCCTAGACAAAGGGGGGCAGTGGACGACCATAGTTCAACGTTAACGTTGCGTGCTTACTCTAACAATTTGGAGAAGACTGCCGTTACTACGTGTATCACCCGTAACTACAAGATTTTTTTTTCTGTCGTCAGGACAGAACTATGTACAGCAGGACAAGCCTTCTGAAGTTTCCCACAAAGTCGTGAATGCACTTTGTAAAAAAATAATTTGGGTACACGTGCATATCAGTAGATTTTTGTCGGCGCGAAAGAGCAAGACCTTGTATGATACCCAACATTGCAAACGAATGCAGATGATTGAATAGTGTGAGACAAGGGCTTTCCTGGTCACGTCAGTTTCTTGGCGGACAGCAATGACTGGCAGCGATGGAAGATGCTTCACCTCGTCTTCCTTAGGACACAGAGTGGAAGTTTTTTTTGTTCAGTATCTTTGCTGAACTTGTAAAAACCTGCTATGAAAGTGATCAACAAAACCTACCAAACAAACAAAACTCAGTGAATGAAAGTTCGTTTTAAAATGTTAATTATTCGTATTGAAAGTGGGAGGTGGGGGTGGGGCGGGTTGAATTTTATACTTCCGTATGACGATGAAAGTTAAAATGTTTTTCTTGTAAAACGCGTTCTCTGTGATAAAGTTGTTTCTATTATTTTTTAAAGGTACAGCATTTGGAAATTTTTTTTAACATTGTTGTGATTGATCTTTAGAGTGTTGTTCTTTAAGAAAAATAGTGTTTTTTTCACGAAGTTGTACTTCCGGCTGGGGCCAAACATTTGTGCTGGCTTTTTCATCGTTGTCCCGTCTTTGCTATCACCCGTGTGCGGTGGAAAAGGACGTTAAACTCCCAAACACCCACCCACGCACCCTGTAGGCGTCCGTCAGTGTGCTTTTTCTCGTGGCGTGACCTTCGCGCGGGCCATCTCAGAACTTACTAATGATTTGTCGGTAGCGCCTACAGGTCCCTTTTAATATCTGATCACTGATGTCAGAGTACGATTTTTGAAACACAAACCCATGACGCGTTTGACGTCATCGGTTTGAATGGGTCCTCCGATGCCCCTGTAGTTAGCGCTCACCATTCATGGTTTCATAGCCGGAAGAAACTATGTTTTAGCTTCATTTGCGAGATTACTATGGACAATGCACCTTACACTTCTGGTGCACACTTTATTACGTTTGCTCCGACCTACTGATGCTACGTTTTCTTTTATCCAGGGTATCTAAGATATAAGGATATCTATCTGTTTGTGTGCCTAACTGCAGTGCGTGACGATGGGAACATTATCGTTGTTAATTATGTTCCAGTACCTTAGAATCTAATGAGGCCTGTACTGTTTTATTATCAAATAAATTTGTACGATTTTTTAAATATTTTTATTATTATTATTATTATTATTTTTATTTTTTTTTGGGGGGGGGGGTCAGATTTAATTTATTGTAATTTATAATCAGTTATTTCTGATGTATTGTTATGAATTGTATAATACGGACTTGCACCATTGCAGTATTTCTTTCTCGTGATTTTTAGAGAAAATTTGAAACTTCCATGAAGTTTATTCTGTTTTGATTGTATCGCACGGTTAACCATTCCCCAGATATGCATTTTGTCAAGAGTGTTTAAAAAAAAATATTTGTTTATTTATTTATTTATTTATTACACTGGTTTTGTTACGTGAAGAATCGTAAAGGAAATGTATTGACATCACAATGTTCGATTGTGAAAGGCATATATAGTTTTATATTCTCGGGAACTCACATGACATCATTCTCCACAGTAGGTTTTTGTTGTCTGAATTGAAACCGAAAAGGTTTATTTTGATACATTCCTGCAGATCGTGAAAATTTTTCGATGCTGTCAATATAACGATGTCGCATATATTATTCATATTTCTGCTGTAATTCGGCAATAAATGATTGGGAAGATATTTTTTTGTTGTTGTTTAAACTGGCTGATTCCATCTTTGCTAAGTCAACTTATGTTTTTGGTACAGTTTCGCTCGGGAGTGCGCCTGTACGCTCGAAATACTCTATGATTAGTACAGCTGTTAATGCGATACAATGTTGTTTTCACACTTTGCGTGAGCCGTCGAACATTCAAATTCTGCGACTGTTGTTACAGTACTGGAGCGCTTAGTGTGGTCACAGGCGTCATCGAGTACGCTTCTGTTGGCTCGGTGCCAGCATTACAGAGGCTGTCACCGTCCAGGTGTCTAAGTTACTGACTCAAAGTGATGTGATGATAGATATCACGAAAACAGCTCAGAACGGTCTGTGAGCACAAAAAGTGGTAGCCTACTAGCCTTAGCCAATTAAAACTTTTAGCACCCTTTCCGGTAGTTACTGTTTTGTTGGTGGTTTTGGTGTTTAGTTCGTTTGTTATGGCGGAAGCGCGTAGTGCATATTCAGGTGAAAAATTAATCAAAACAAAAACCTGGAGGTAAAAAAAAAAACCGATTTCTTTTTGTGACATTTGCATGCAACACAGTTATAGCTCTGAACATTCGGCAACGATGGACGTCTAGTGTGTTGTGCCATCCTCCCCCCCCCCCCCCGAATACATTAGTACACCCACAAACACCAAGCGTTTCGCTACATTCATCTACAAAGTGCTTTGACAGAAAAAAAAAATTGCAGCGTTCGATAACACTTTGTGGGCGTCCGTCGCAGACAAACCATGAAAACAACTGAACAACTTATACATTAGAGAAGGAAACGGTAATGACTGCGAAGTGGTTACAAGTGGTTACAACTTATACATTGTTTTATCGTTTATTCACTGGTTTGTTTTACGATCAGTATCGCACGAGTTCGGGTGAGAACTTCCTCAAAACCCTCATTAGCAAAGTCATGAAGTTTCGTGGACGAGTCCTGGAAATTACTGACGTCATTACGGACGCTTGAGTGGAAGTGTGATGTATAGAAATTACTAACGGATTCGATCGGTAGTTTTCCTGTCCACTGACTGAGGAGGGTGTGGGTGTTGTAACTGTAATTGGTGATAGTGTTTAGTATTGTTACCAACAAGTTATCCTAACGGAACTTGAAATTGAGTTCAAGCATTTTGTCACACAAAACCGGCCGCACGTATTTGACTTTGCGATTTATTGATTCATTTTATTTGCAGAAGATTGGGATGGGGCTGCGGACAGGGGCTGGCAGGAGGGAGACGATGACATAATATCCACGTCACTTCGAACAGCACTTCTTTTTATTTACTGGTCTGTACTGATTTTCATCGGGCCTCATGTAAGTCTTTCCCGCTGATGTGTTGTGCAGATAGTGCTAGCCGCTAACAGTGCCGATTTCCACACAGTGGCTATTCGCCCGCACGGCATCTTCGGCCCACGTGACCCGCACCTCGTTCCTACCACCGTCACTGTCGTCCGCCAGGGAAAGTTCAAATTCATCATCGGGTAAGGTTGCTTTGACTTTGCATTCCTGTACTGAGGCCGTGTTTTTGTTAAGGGGTTCGACCGTCCTCTACGCCCCCCCCCCCCCCCCCCCCCCCCCCCAAAAAAAAAAAAAACCACAAAAAAACAACAAAACAACAAAACAAAACAAAAACAACAAAACAAACCCACACAAACGCACCCAAAACACACAGACACACACACAGAGAACAAACTGAGGGAAAAAAGTAGAAAAAAAAGGTTTGGTAGTTAGGGAGTTGTTGCGCCATGACTGCCTCCCAGCCTTGTTAACAAACGTTTTATGCATTAAAAAATCTTCTTTGAAAAACTGTGTTGTGCTGGAAAGACTGAGAATTAAACAAACCATAATCATTGAAAAATAGTAGAGTTGTTTTTTTTTTTTTTTTTGGGGGGGGGGGGGGAGGGGGCAACGCTAAGACAGTGCAAATTTTTAAAGTTTTGACTCAGTCAGCACTTATCTATGAAAAATATACAGTTTTGCTTGAGCTCGCTCGAAAACGTGACTACATGGGAGCCACCGCTGCAGTGCACATTCTGCTTCTCTGCAAGACCTTATACGCGTGTATGTGGGGGCTGCTTTTTGTCTAGCGATGGAAAGAACCTGGTTGACTTCACGTACGTCGACAACGTGGTACACGGGCACATCCTGGCCAGTCAGAAACTGGGGAAGGACTCGCCTGTCTGTGGCAAGGTAAGGATACGATCACTGACAAGTGCATGTTAGTTTGTCATGCCCTTAGTTTGTGAGTGTATCCGGTAGTAGGTTACTTGCGTTAATGCCTTGAAGAGTGATGGGACCACTTGAGCCTTTGATGTTCAGTCTGAAGTGTGAAAAAAGGAAACATGCCACAGGAGGAATCCGTAAGAAGGAATTATACCACTAGGTTTTGCTTTGAATACGTAAAATTATATGCACAATAATACACATTTCCAGAAATGTTTTGTCTGCGGTGAGGCTGGTTGCAGGTAATACTTAAGACGTCCATTTCCACTATATGAGGGTGATATCAAAGACAGGACAACGCGGAAATAACCAGCACAAAATTCTCCACCCTTAGCTGGGATTTAAACTCATGACCCTACAGACTGAAAGTCCAGTGCTCTACTGAGCAGCTCCGCTTGTTTCAAACTATGTAACTTGACAGTTGCGGGTTGAAGAAAGCACGGGCCAGGCCACCAGCAGAACAAGAGTCTCTTAGAGAGAGAGAGAGTGGGCGGGTGGGTGTTTGGGAGTTTAACGTCCTTTTCCACCACGTAAGGGTGATATCAAAGACGGGGCAACGAGAAAAAGGCCAGCACAAATATTTGGCCCCAGCTGGGATTCGAACAGTCTCTTCGAGAGACATGAAAATGGACGGTCAGTTCAAAATACAGGTGATTCCACAGCTGGCGTCTTTTTCTGCAATCCTGACAGGCATACCACATCACCAACGACGATCCCATCTTCTTTTGGACGTTCATGACGCGCCTGGTGACTGGCCTTGGGTACGACGGCCCCCGCTATCACCTCCCTTACCTTCTCGTCTACTTCATCGCCGTTCTCCTTATGCTTCTCAGCAAACTCATCAGTCCCATCGTCAAGTTCAACCCGACCTTCACGCCGATGAAGGTGGCTCTTGCGGGAACCCATCATTTTTACTCGTGCGAACGAGCAAAGCGGGACATGGGGTACAAGCCGGTAGTTTCCCTCGATGATGGGATAAGAAGAACGGTTGAATTTTTTGATTATTTGAAGAAAGGAGGGGACGGAGATAAGAAAGGGCATTGATTGAGAGAGAGAGAGATGAAATGAAATGAAATGACAGTTTTCTATTACAACGGTTATTGATGTAAATTCATTTCCGTACCCGACATTGCTAACTGTACTTATACTATTGAGAGAGAGAGAGAGTTGAATGGAATGAACTTTATTTAAAAATTTTTTTTTTTTTCCAAGGATAAAGATTGTAAGCTGCACAGCATCTGATCTCAGTTTGGGAATCTGTCCTTGTTACCATGAGAGAAAATTCAGAAAGGAACAAATACTAAGAAGGAACATTTACATAGCACATTACAGGCAAGAGAGAGAGAGAGAGAGAGTTTTCAGTGGGACTTCGTTAGGGAAATCACCCTTTTGCCTTCAGTAGCTTCTTGCTATGGAAAAATCTCCCTGGACTGTGATTTGGCAGCAGCAGGAAAGACTAACTTCTGAAATCGGGGATTTGAACTCATGACCCTAGCATTGATGAGTGCGTGAGGGTTTCTGTTGGTTACATAAACAACAAATGTACCTTACCATTATCAATGCGTCATTCTTCTTTTAGTGAAATGAGGTTTTGGGCTGTTCATCTACCTCACCTGATCAAAGGTAATTTTGAGTGTGTTTGTGTTGTGGATAATACATGTATGGCCAGAAATGCATGCTGTGGCTTTTTTTATGATGCAGTGAATATATGAAATTTTTTTTTGCCAACAAAAATTTGTCTTGTGCAGTCCTCTTTCTTGTCTTTAAATTAAATTGTATGATTTATTCTCAGTGGAAAGTTTACGACATGGATGTATGTGCAAAAGGATGAAAAATAAAATTTCAAAAATTTCTTGGGTCTTGATGTGTGTGTGTGTGTGTGTGTGTGTGTGTGTGTGTGTGTGAGAGAGAGAGAGAGAGAGAACAGCATGTATTCTATTTATCTTTTGCTTTTGGATGCTGTCACTGTGACTAGTAGTTTTAATAAGCAACAGTGGTGTAGTCAAGGTGATTAACACAGGCACTTTGGTCACTGCCATCCTTGGCAGCCAATGCAAATGCACACTCTTACCAGCAACCCCCCCCCCCCCCCCCCCAAACAAAAACAAAAAAAAGAAAAAAAAAAAGAGCCTTGACAGAAGTTCTCAATAAATATTTAATTCGCTTGCCTTCTGTACACACAGTCATTTCTGTTGCCATTCAGAATCAATAGCCCCCCCCCACCCCCCCCCACCCCCCCCCCCCACACACAAACTGCATTCCTGATTTCAACACTGAAGAGCAAGTGCGCATGCACACACACACACACACACACACACACACACACACACACACACACGCTATCATCCCTGGTTTAACATTGAAGACAGGATCTCGTACTGAAACAGAGGAAAGGAAAAACAAAAAACACTGATCAATACACTGATATGCATGTTTATCCAGGAGGAAGTCCTGCACTTTGTAATTGATACAAATGCATGAAAAGCCTCCAATACATTATATTTGACTTTGAGACCACTGCTACGAAACTTCAAAGCTTGCCTGTGAACTGGTTGTCAATTCACAAAGAATTACATTGTTGATCGGGGCAGCAGTCGTGGAAGGAGGAGGGGAGGTGTACATCACTATTTCGAACCTTCACTACCAGTACAACACAAATATAGCATCCTATTACCGGTAGGTGCAATGTAGACCATGAGCGCTACTGAGAAAAAAATCATATATCTTATATATATATATATGTATCTTATCATACCTCTTTCTCTTTTTCGCTCTCCTCCTGCAGGAATCGCTCCAGGTCCTCCCTAATCTTGTCCTGGAACAAAGTACGGTACATGTAGCAAAGATTAAAAGATAGAACGGATGAAATTTTGTTCTTTCATTTTCTGGTTCATTCTTTCACCAAACACTCTTAAATCATTACAAAACTCAACGATCTCAGGCTAAGAGTCGGCAGTGTCAACACAATGTGAGTCGCACAGGCTACTGTAAATAAGCTTCTCTAGCTAGACACAGAAACTGCCATTTTTGGTAACTCATTTCAGTGAAGAGGCCATTTCTGTAAAGAGACAAATGCCCGCAGACTGTGAAAAGAGTAAAGGAAAAGAAAAATAATGATGGTCCCATGCATTTAGGTGTTGCTTTACGTAGACAGCTGCCCTGGCAAGTTTCAACTACACTTGTGGAACTGTCCTGCTGTAAGTATACTTGCCCGCATCATATCGTTGTCCTCCTCTGCCATCTGTGATTCAAGCTCCAGCCGTTTCTCTCGGATCTCCTCCAGCTGCTGAACCAGCTCATTCAGTTTCTCCTGAAGCTCCGCTGTGCACAGACACACACTGACTTTACAAGCAACAGATACAAATAATGAAGTATACAGAAAGTGTTTAGGATGAAGTTACTGTGTAGGGAAGATGGCTGATGGCATGTATCGAGTTTCAGTCCATGCACTGTCAGTTCTCCAGAGGACGAAAGATTCACTGCTGAAAGAGTTACCACTTCTACTTTGTGCTATATAATAATGCAGCCTTTCTCAAGATGTTTACTCATTTTGAAGTGCAACTGAGTGCCCTTTGCTTGTGAGTTTGAAAATGGATGCAAACTAAAATGTGATATATATAAACAGGAAAACATCAACAACAAGAAAAAGAACATATAAAAAAACACCCAAAAAAACAAACAAACAAACAAACCACACAACAACAAAACCAACCAACCAAACCAACAAACAAAAACTCCCAAACAAACAAAGGCAAAAACAACCTCAAAGCAACAACCAAAAAACCCAAAACGTAACAACAAAAACAAACAACAAATATTACTATGAAGACAAAATCCTAGAACATTACCAAAAAAACCCTACTCAATTTCTATTATCTGTTTGAGCTCAGGGAGGGATTGAGCACGATGGAAACGCTACCCCTGTAAAACTGATTTTTCACCCCTATAAAAAAACACAAGTCTAAACCTGTATCCGCATCTGCTTCCATTCCCTGACTTTCGCTGGCAGCACGCTCCATACTGGTATCGCCCATGCGTGGGGTGTAGGGGTCGCGGGAGGCATCATCGCTGTCCATGATGTTCACGTCCTTGTCCTCCTCGTCCTCTGAGCTGCTCAGCTCGCCAAAGAATGAAGCTGGAAATAGACATGTTTGCTGTAAACCGAGTGGCAAATACACACAAAGGGCAACAGCACTGAGACTGTGAGAACTGCATACTCGCTGCATGAACACAAAAAAGACACTGTCAACAGACAACACATTTTGTACTGTGCATGGGGATTCCCCTTCCTTTCAAGTGTCCTCCCACCATCTGTGTACTTTTGGTTCAGGTCACTGTATATGCGACTTGGAGAATCCGCCAACACGTATGGTCCTTTGCTAATGCCAGGTAGTATACACTGCCTACATGCACCACTGGATAAATCTAGTTGTCAATAGTGTCATGTTGCTGTGTTGGGGATAAGACAATTTTGATACTGATTATCACTGGGCAGGGGAATAGGTTCCAGCATAACTTACCTGGTGTGAACTGTCTTGAAACGTGACATACCAAGCACTGCAGCAAGGAATGGGAAGTTGTTTCACCAACCTGGGGCCCTTGGCTGCCTCATTATGTGCATCTCTTTTGTCAACACCAATTGACTTATAACAAACAAGAATCTGGTTTGACCCTGGTGTAAAATACTCTTCCAAGACTTACCGACGTCCATGGAAACCGATGTGTCAGTCCGTCGCAATGAGCCGCCAGTGTTGGTGACCGTCCCACTGGCTTCCACGTGGCCAGAGGTCTGGTCAGCATCTGAAAGTGGCTTCTCGTCTTCTGCCAGCACCTCCCACTTCACATCAATGGCTTCTGCGTCATAGCGGAAAAGCCGCCGGACTTCTTTCTCAAGCTCTGGCTGGTCCATGTACTGAGAAGGGGGAAAAACAACAACCCACAGTAAATTTCAGACCCAGTGGCATATTCGGCAACTATAGCTGAAAGTTCTATTGTTGTACAGTGTTTAATGTGGTCACCGTAAACCAAGCACACATGGAGCACTATACATTACAATAATCTGTATCACAGGTAATGTAAAACACTCCAGTGCTAATCTGGGATCCCCAAACATTTTCACTACACAGGATGCTGTCAATTTTTATCAAGCTATGTACTGCCATCAAAACTGTTACCACTGATAGTGATACTGTGCACACATCTTTCTAAAGAACCATACAGATTACACATGGTGAATGTACCTTCTTCTTGAGTGTTTTGCGAAAGCGCCGTTTACGGACATTCTTCAGCGGTGGTGTAACTGAAAGCAAGCATGTTCAGTTTAGAAAGCTGGCATACTGTGACAAATATATACCCATAAAACAATCACAACTCACTTGCTTTTTTCCCTGCAATTCTTCTTAGTTTGTGCAAGTAATCTGAATATTTAACCTACTATGCCTACTGATATAAGTTAACAACAGTTAATTAAACAATTTTTTTTCTGTGTCTGAAGACTCAGTGTTTAACCCTTTGCAGGTCAGACCTCAGAATAAAGGTTAGCTTCTCTACTCATCCATCCCCACCCCCTCCACAGAAGTTATGTAAATTGTAAGGCTGTGTGGAATTACAAAAGAGGACTTACTTCCTTGATTGCACAAGTAGCGTCTGTCTTTGTCTTTCTTCTTTGGACTTTCTGTTTCTTCAACATTCACGTCCTCGTCTGTACTGCAGACCAACATCTGCAGAAAACAGAAGCTTTCCAAATTTTTTTACCTCTTCTTCAGTTCGTGTATTCAAATTCTACAGTCAAAACGGAACGTCTCTGGCATACATTAAAAAAAAAAAGCAAACAAACAAACAACAACAATCAAACAAGCAACACTATATAATCAATGGAATTAAAGTCATGAGGAACGAAACTGGTGCATCACTGCATGTGGGGCAGACAGACTTAGACAGACTGATGCCAAATGACACATGGAGGCACATCTCTTTTCAACAGCACAGCAGTCCTGGTGGCAGATTTTCAAATGAAAAAAAATCATAGATGTAAGGATGAGTGAATCCATACACACAGACTGACAGAGCAGCATGCATCAGAAAAGCAGCAAGATTTCCTGTTCCAAAGTGAGAGAGAGAATGAGAGAGAGAGATGTATACACTGTCAGAGAGATAGAGGTCATTGTCAGTACATTACCTGGCTGATGTCTGCAGTTTTATAGAACGTTTTCTTGTCTACTGTTTTCAGAGACTCGATGATGCAAGGCATATCCATCAGCTAAAAGTAAAAATGAGAAGTCACAGAACGAGAAAACAATGCAGAGAGCATAAACATATTCCCACTGTTATTAGTTACTTATTAAAACACTAAAAATGTTGTTAGCATTAAGACACTAACACATTTTCAATGAGTCAGGCCACACCAGGATTGTACCTTTAACTTGTTTAAGTTACTATTAATTTGCTGGTACCACATTTTCCAGTACTTTCTGAAATAATGCTTACACTTTTGTTTACTTCATGATCATATCTGAAATCTTCCTGTTACTGACAAGACTAAGACACCATGCAGCAAAGCTTGGCCTTTTTAATTTACCACAAATCGATGACCACTGTGTGAATGACCAGGCAGTAATTACTGCTGTGTAAGTGCATTGGTATATTATATGCATGGCAACTCACCATTAACCTTAACCCTAATCCAGCAAGTGAAAGTTTATGCTGAGCGTGGCTGCACTGGTGCAGGTCACCCTCTAGGATCATGGGGGGACAAACTACACTATACTCTATAGTCTATACAGAGTGTAATTACTGTAATGTTACCTTTGCGTTAAAAATGTAGTTGTCATATCGAACGTGGCCATGCCTCATGTCAGGATCCAGTTCAATGCTCAACTTGTCCTTGAGGGTGATGGACCCAGACTGAACATCTTGTCTCAACATCTCTGCTGGCCCCTGAAATCAATATCAACTAGTCTATGTTATTTTTAGGTTTAGTTGGTATGCTACGACTATATCAGTGTATGCGTGGTACAGAGTTCACCATTCACATTTCCTGTGACCTAAGAGGAGTACCATATCTGCCAGAAATGATGATTTCTGAAAATTCGTTTCATAATTCTATGAGTTGGATACAGTCTCATGTGTGCAACTATGAGCACTCACTTGTGCTCCAGGTACCTTATTCTTAGCAATGCTTGGACCTTAGGTCAGACTTGACTGGTTTATAAAGCTCACTGAACAGTTTGTCTGCTTGTGGCCAAATTTACTACAAGCACTTTTTTTTCTTTTTTAACGTGTAATTATTCTTGAAGATACAGTGAAACTGGTGCACGGACACAGAGATTCCAAGGTCTGGCCAGATAGTGAATTATTCAGAATAGCTACTTCTGCAACCATACGATACGACCCCTCGGTAAATCTTAAAGGATCCCCAGAGGTTTTAGTTTACGTTCAATAGCCGTTACTCGTACAGTGGTAGTAGTTAAATTTCTCCTGAAACGAACCAGTTGTAAAAATGTGGATGCGGCTATGTTTGCAGATCTATAATTCTCCAAACGAACAAATCTTCACCTTTGCAAAAGAAGCGAAATTTAGACAACCTACCGGCGGCAGACGCAAAATAAATTGTTGCTCGAGGTCAAATGCAGTATCAGAACCACCTTCTTTCTTCTTAGGCGCCGATTTCAAGCTCATTTTGCTCATTGTTATTATTTTTTCCACAACAGAGTCGTAGCGTAGTGGAGATGTACACCGGAAGTTTCTAGATTTTCGGAAGGGAGGCCACTCCACATTCACAACGTCAGACCAGTAGAATACTTTCCCCTTAGAAGTACAGCATAACGTTTGTCAGACACCTTTCTCCTGTTTGTTCCTCACAAATTTGGCATAGATCTCATTTACATCCATTTTGTGACTAGTATGCAAAGTTTTATCATGCTAGGTGCTAGTTTGTGTTTTCTGTGAGACTGGTTCAACAGTACCCCCTTCAGTGCATTGCAAGAGAGCTCCTGCCTGCTGCTCACATGTCAAATTTTTGAAGTTGTTATTTACAGTGTATAAATTTATACACTCATTGTGGTCAGAATGACCTAACACTTGCACGCAGTCTCTACGCATTGTCTAAACCGTAACACAAACTGGAGAACAAGTCACGTATGAGTGATTTTATTCTTTTTTAATTAACGACATATCCAAGTCAGCATGAATTTACAAATAAAGTACAATTCACTCCCTTTAATCACTTTTGTTCCTGACAAAATTGCCTTTCATAACAAGAATAAACATTTCCTGACATGCACGCTAAATGGTATCCCTGTATGTAACAGTTTGAGTTTTCTGTGAGACTGATTCAACAGTAACCCCTTCAGTGCAGTATATGAGATTTGCCTGGCTGCCTGCTCCACATGTCTAATTTTTTTAGTTGTTAAAGACACACTCATTGTGGTCAGAATGACCTAAAACTTGGAACCCAGTCTGTACACAGTGTCTAAACCTTAAAAAACACAAATTGGAGTGTGAGTCACGCATGAGTGAGTTTATGCAAATTTTTAACTCGCACAGCTCCCCCCCCCCCCCCAAATGTCACTGACTGATTAAAAGTTTAAAAGTAACCCACTAACAATTTTGTGATTGTAGGACCACTTGTATTATATCGTCCATCTAAAGACACACCTTTTAGTTCAGTTTCCTTCAGTTTCTCTTACATGTCTCTTTTGTTGAGCTCAGCTGTCTTGCTGCGTTCTGCGTGTGGCATCCTTCCCGACCCTGTCAACAAAACTGTGCACTCTGTTATTCATGCCCTGGCACACGCCCAAAGGATGTGGCCAAAAATAGGTCACCCCTCATGTCAACGCTCCCAAATCAAACATCCCTCTTTCCACCAAAACCAAAAATCTGGGGTCAAATGCTCTTTTAGCAACTCACACAGGGAAAAGGGAAAGTCATTTTAATACTGCAAGTCCTCTTACTCCCTTGCCTGCCTCATTTGGATTATGTTCTGGGATCTGCAAACCACTGTCAATTACTTTCATTCAGGCAATATCCTGAGCTCTCGCTCTCTGTCTGTCTCACAAACATAAAATCCCCCCCAAAAGAGAAAAAAATGTGCAGTCGTCTTTTTTTTTTTTTTTTTTTAATAATCATGAAACATTATTACAGCAGTTACAAGATGAGATCACAATCTTTGTGGATTCCAAATTTGTTATGACGTGTACAAGTGCAAACAAATTATAAAGAATAAAGGATAATATTCAGTAAATATACTATCTGACAGGCTGAAACGGTCTGGTCGGTTTGACAGAAGCACTGAAGATAAAATAATGCTCATGTAAAAATCATAATTGCACTTAGCATGGTATTGCAAAAACAGCCAATACAGTGTATGGGACATCATAGTATTGTTTTTGAAGAGAGATAAAACAGGCAAATACAACTGAGTCAATGAAGTGGAATTTTCATAATAACTAATATAAGACTAAACAAAGGGAACTGTAACGATAAGTGGGGTTGTTTCCCCTGGACCACACACTTGTTAAGAATTCCTTGCAATTGTAACGTTTGTTATGCCATGTTGTCTAGCTTCAACTGTCTCCAGCCCTGCAATAAATTCAGATTCACTGAACTTGACCAAGACGTGTGAACCCTAGCTTAAGTGGCCATGGCCACATGGTGTCAGAAGAGAAGACAAAAAAACAGAAGATGTTGGGATTTAAGCTGCCGCCTCCATTCAACTTCCGCGAACCAGAGTTGTGGCTGATTTGGTGCGCCACATTTCAGAGGTACATGTACCACAAGGCTATAGAACTGAAAAAAAAAAAGGATGGGGACGTACAGGTCAGCTGTCTGCTGTATTTTATGGGGCCTGAGGCAGAAAAGATCTTCAGTCAGTTCAAGCTGGGGGCAGAAGCAGCTAAACTTTACGAGACTGTACTCAGTTTGACGCATAATTTCAGCTGAAGAAAAACGTCATTTATGTTTGAGCAGCGTTTCATAAGCGCTGTCAGAGAGATGGTGAGATAGTAGAAGAGTATGTCCATACTCTGTACGACCTTAGCGAACACGCTGATTTTGGCAAAGCCAGTGAACACGCTATCTGAGATAGGTTAGTCCTAGGGCTCTCCAACCAAGCTGTTTTTGAGAAGCTACAGCTTGAGAGTGAACTGACACTTAATTCAGCTGTCAAGATTGCAAGACAGAATGAAGAGGTGAAGTTGCAGATCAAAGAGCAGCGTCATGGAGAAGGTGTTGATGCAGTTACCAGAGGTAGAGGTTTCAATTAAACGTGGTTCCGCACAGAGAGGAAGACGCCACAGTAGCCAGGGTGCTGAGGGTGGCAGACACATGAAGGACAGTCTGGTACATGACTGTAAATTTTGTGCCAAGACTAACGCTAAGAAACGATGTCCAGCATTCAGGAAGGAGTGTAGGGTGTGCCACAAGCGAAATCACTTTGCCCGTTCCAGAGCGTGTACACGCAAGGCCGTACATCTGCAAAAGACGGTGAGGTGTTCCTTATGTTGGTTTCTGATGGAAAAACCCATTCTCCATGGCGAGTTGAGATTGGACTAGGGAACAGATACATACCCTTCAAGATCAACATGGGGGCTGATGTTACGGTGATTTCCGCAAAAACGTACTATGCAATGAAGCCAAAGCCTGACTTAGAGACAACTAACACAATTCTCCACAGCCCGGGAGGGGAACTGCAATGCATTGGCTAAATTGAAATTATGAAGGCCCAAGTACAGGGTCCATACAGGTCATGGAATCCTGGAAAAGTCATGGAATTTGGAAAATAGCTTTTCCAGGCCTGGAAAGTCATGAAATTATCTCAAGAGTCATGAAAAGTCATGGAATTTCGGAAGTTTATGGAAGCCATTTTGAGCCCAACAGTGAAACGGTCAGCTTGGTGATTACTCACTGGACAGATCGCCAAAAATACCAACAAACTGCCTTCCCATGAGGCTAATGACTAGCTCTGAACATTGGTCTTGCTGACTGCGATAACTTGGATACGCTCATAATTTCCACCCTCACGTGTGTCAGTGTGAAAGAGGGTGAGGAAGTTGTCATGGAAAACAGGAGAGTTGGCCTAGAGAAGTCATGGAAAAGTCATGAATTTTTGAAACTGTGAACCTGTATGGACCCTGCAAGTAGGGAACAAGACATTTCCATTGAGACTGTATGTGGCGAATTCTCACCTGTCAGAAAACCACCTCAGTAGGGAGGCAACCATGAGGATGGAACTGATTAAGCTAGCTGATGCTGACAATACTGAGTCACCCAAGTTTGGGGAGCTTGACGAGCAGCCAGTTAAAGTGAAACCAGTCTCCACACAGCTCACAGAAAACTGTACGCCATACAGCATTCAGGTAGCGAGGTGAGTTCCCATTCCCTTGCTAGACAAGGTCAAGACAGACCTAAAGACAATGGAGAAAGCCGGAATAATTGAAAAGATCGAGGAGCTGACTGACTGGTGTGCCCTGATATTCCCTGTTATCAAGCCGTCTGGAGATGTCCATATCTGCACAGACTACAAAAAGCTGAATGCAGCGGTGAAGCAGGAAAGATACATGCTACCGACAGCAGTAGTTGTTGTACAAAAGCTCAAAGGTTCAACTGTCTTCAGCAAGCTCGATGCCACATCTGGATTTTTCCAAGTTCCACTTGACGACAGCACGGCAAGACTCACAACCTTCATCGCTCTGTGTGGGCGGTACTTTTTCCGCAGATTGCCATAGGGGATCTCCAGTCCTCCTGAAATTTTCCAAAAGACAATGGAGCAGATCTTGGGTGAGCAGGAAAATGTCATCTGTTATTTCGACGACATTTTGGTCCACAACAAGTGGTCCAGGGGAAACAACCCCACTTATTGTTACATCTTCCCCTTTCACAAGTTACTAGCAATTACCTGAAACAAATCAAACTCAATTTTAAAATTGTCCTATCTTTGAAATAAAGTGCAACTGACAGTTGTTCTGGAAACGTCTCTGTTCCTCATTTGGCAATGTTCTTCCATGCTAATGAGTAGCCATCCCCACAGGAACTGCACACACTTTTCTCTAATTACTATAAAAAAGCAATCAACTCAGGGACAAGAAAAAGCAACATTTCAACGTTGTTGTGGAACTTTGGAGTAACAGTACCTCCAGTTTGTTACTAGTGCAGAAGTGTACAATGCATGTTGTCCTGCACTATTCTCAGAATCCAGTTATGCCATATATTCTCCACGACATCATGACATCTCTATGAGAGCCTATATCAATTGGAACCACTGTCATGGATTGTTTATATGCAAGTACATAGTCCATGTGAAAATTTGAGGTAAAAAACCCCCCGAATAAACCACACTTCAAAATGCATAATCCCTTCTAGCAGCTGTCACATGCTGTCACATATATAATCGTACAGAGTGAATTTAAACCAACATCACAACATCAAGATATTGTATAGACTGTGGAATGTAATATCAGACGGAGTATATTAAATGTTAAGTTAGGATTGCTGAGTACATGTACTTTTGTGCGAAAAACAAGACAAAACATCATGAGCTGCCTGCTAGATACAAATGTTCACAGACACCTGAACAGGTAGGAAAAAAGACACCCATGCATAAAATTCAAGGGGATGAAAAATATGGTGGATAAGTACTGCACCATGCTCTGAGAGGGACAGACACAAAGACACTTGTGTATCTATAGAGATCTAGAGTGGTCAATCAATTGTCAAAGCACACACACACAGGTAAGTACGAAGCTCATTTAAAACCTTCACAAATCACACGTGGACGGCTCATTTTCTTTAAGAAAAATCTCTGATGCACATTTATCTCGTTCTCAATGTGGAACAATACATCTCTGATCAACTCTGCATTTTATACTCTTTTTCACAGGGCAAAACAGCACCCACACATCACTACCATGAAAGAATCGGAATGCATAAAACACATTGCTGGAATGAAATGAATGAACCAACAGGAGATATGTCTTATAATGGAACAGCTTTTATCAGCAAAATACTTGTTGGATCCACATCAAGTTCTAAGGGTGAGTCAGGTTTGAAGTATCCTAAACGTGCGTTCGCAAACACGTCTGTGAGGTTGTAGCCGTTTGTGTTTGTCAGTCCGATGTCCCCAAGAGACAGCTGTATAGGGTCGGGTTTTCCCTGATCATCCTTGTTCAGCACGGCAATGGCGTAGCTGCCCTTCACTGACAGAGGTTTCAGCCACACCGATATTGACCCTGGCACCTGGAGCACCAGAAAAAAAAGGATAGCTGGAGTTGAGAATCAACTGCATGGGTGAAACTCTTCCATCTGTAGACTGAAAATCGTTTTTTGAAAAACTCTCCAGACGGAAAATCCGTTTTTGGAACAAGTCTCTAAAATAACAAACAGATAAACAAATAAAATAAAATCTGCGCTCTGCAATATACGGACGTGCTTCGTCGGATCGGCAATCAAAGGTGATAAAACGGAAGTTCGCTCTCTGTTTTGAAAGTCGGTTTTGGAGGTCCCTAGCCGTTTGCGCAAGCTCCGTTGTTTAGTTCCGTCCGATACGAGCTTCTTACAGATATATGTACTATGTGGCGGAGGCTGGTGTGAAGCCTCGTGGTGCCATTTTCTTGATTCAGATACGGACGGATGGAGAGAGGGAGAGTGTTTGAGGGTTTAACGCCCCTCAGAAACGGAGTTTCACGGGTACATTTATACTGAAGTGGAGGTGTCTAAAGTTCGTAGGCAGTAATGGACAGTAAAATTGAAGACAATGACAGTGTCAGTGAAACCAAAGACATTACGGTAATGTAATGTCTTTGGTGAAACTGACAGCCGTAGCAGTGACACTAATGATGAGGCGATAGACCCTTACCATCACCAGAGACACAGGTGTTATCTGTGCGATCACGAATATCGATCAATTTTCGAGAGTTTGTACAGCCTTCACAAAAAGTTAAGGACCACTTGCAAATATCATTCAACTTTTGTCGTGGTGGCATGCTGGTGTAGTGCTGAACATCCCTGAAACGGCGGCTTATGTAGGCAAACAAATGAGCACAGTTCATAACCAGGGATGCATTCTTTGACCTGCATCTCATTTTTGCCGGCAGAAAGCCCCAGGTATCGCTCACTGAACACTGAAACTCGGTCTAGTTTTGCCGAAATTGCAGATTTTCAAACGCGCCAAGCATGCAGTGTGACGTGCACGTGCCATCCACACAGTGGTCGCCATGTTCACTAATTACTCCTTAACCTTGCTACCGAATTTTACGGGAAAAATCTTATTCATTTATTTTTTTCTGATTTATTGAAACTGTCACCCATTATGTTGACTGGTCCTTAACTCTTTGTGAAGACCGTATGACTGGCTAATGTTCTTTATGGGGTGAGTGAAACAACTTTTTTCATTCGATGAAAGAAGATAAGTGACACTCGGACCTCATGGTGACTGACATATGTACCGATCAAATGAAACCGAAAGTTGTTAGCAACACACTACTTCGCCAGCGCATGACGTTACGTCAGAAGAGATCAGAGCTTTTCTATCGAATCTCTGCTTACTGGACTTACAAGATGTTCTTCTTACAAACTGTGCAGATCGAATACTCATTGGGATGACTGGTCAGTTATAGAAAATCATGCCAGTCAGTCTCATGGTCGTTTTCTGAATGTGTTGCCTCTGACTCCTTTCCACTCAGGGATGCATTACCCCTTGACCCAAACCACGAGATAATTCAGAAGATGAGGCTTTTTTGAAAATGTGCATCCTGCTCTAGCTAGTACTAAGGGATTTCAGCCAAACACATATTAGTTGAAAAGTTGAAAGAGAACAAACTTGAAGCAAAACACATTGGGATTGAAGCATCCATTTTGTCTTTTGAGAGAATTACCCTTCCGTTCCTCCTTGTTTTTTTCCTCAAGGTGAAAGGAGAAGCCCTCAAATTACCGTTAAAAACATCATTTTCATTTGCGGTCGAGTAGCTTCGGCCCCCTGAACCCGCGAGAGGAGCAAGCCTTGGCGGCCCCTGGACCCAGCCTGTTTTTCAGTTTTTTGATAATCAAAGTTTCACCCATGCAACTGGAATATTGATCTTACAACAGCCACAGGCCATTAACATATAAGTCAGTTTGGCTCATACCTGCCTTTGGTATTTACTGCTGCCTTTACGCTGTACTATTTATCACGTATTCAAACTAGGAAGTAGCAAGCATTCTGTGTGATGACAAACTTCAAGACAGTTCTAATGCAAAGACAGAAGAAGAAGATTCTTGATGGATGCCTCCACACTCTTAACTTTCCAGTCACCTCTTTTCTACAACTTTGTTTTTTTTTAAATTATCCTTCCTCATTTTATCTCAAAGGCAGCTTCCAAAACAAGACCTGCTCTCACCTCATACAGTCTGATGGCCTGTGCACCGAGTGGGTCCTGGTTGATGGCGATTACCGCCTTGTTCAGCAAGATGTCTTTAGCTGCAGGTGGGATGGTGCGCAGGTCGACGGACATGAACAGCGGAGATGCCAGCATGGCCCACATGCCAAACTGTGCTTTCCATTGGTAGTAACTCAGGCCATAGTCTCCCACAACCAACTGCAGTGAAGCAGGATACATGCTTAACAACTAACAAAACGTGTTATCAGCAACAAGAGCATAATAAGAGAAAAATGTGTCTCTAATATTATCTCTCTAAACATATATCTAATGTTCCTAGGGGCAATTTGGATTTTTTTCCATGCAGACATCAAGTTGCCCTAAGCAGCTGGAAATTCTTAAAAAACAATAACAACAACAAAAACCAACAATAAACAAAAAACAAACCATTGGTGACGGCTCAGAGTGGCATTTGTTGACAATACTTGGCTGCAGTAAATGCTTACTCTGCAGGTGTATACTACCTGTTTCTAATGCTGGTAATAGAGACATTTGTCTTTCATTGTCCTTCTGCAAGCAAATGATGCAAACCACTGTATGCCCATCCCATTAAATTCTGTGAGTTACCGTTCCATACAAAAACCCAGGCAAACAAACTGTACCATCACTAACTATGATGCAAAACACTAAGATTTGTAAACTGAACACAAATCAAACTGTACCTGGTCAGGATCTGAAAAGCCACCTGGACCAGAGAAGCTTGCAAAATCCCCTTTGTTATCTCCATAAAAATCAATGATGCCTAGGACACTGGTCCAGCTGTCTTGCACGTCCAGATAATTTCGCCAGATGTTGCAGTGCTGACGAACACTTGTGTAATTAGGCTAAACACACACACACACACACACACACACACACACACACACACACACACACACACACACACACAGAAAACAACAGTTGAATAAGGTACATGTAAAACAACATTAAAAAAAGAAAGAATTACAAATTAAATGGAAACAACAAGAAAAACAACACAGTAAATGGCATATATATGAAAGCCTATTTTGGTTGACTAAAATGTTTCTTCAGGCAAAAAAGTTCAATTACCTGGAATCATAAATATAACTATGTTACACCAACAAATATCCAAGCTATATGTTTCAGAGGGAAACATATAAATGATTAGCGTTTTATCAGGCAAATGGTACTGATGTGGAAAAAAAACAAACATACCATTACGCCATGCACAACTTGCGCCGCTGCCCAACTGCAACAATACACCATGGGACGGCCCGTCTGGTTCAGGTAGAAACCAAATACAGGATAAGCTGTAGTAGTGGGAACAAAAGAAAAGAGAAAAGATAATGGAATCAGACAGCACATGATGAACATGTACATAAACTGCCCTAAACAGTGCTTCCTTACTAAACAAAGCACAAAGCTGGAAATTTGAAACTTTTTTTTTGCTGCCCCAACTCTTTGCCAGTTCCAGTGGTGTTCCTCCCAGGCAATAGGTGGAATCCACAGAGGGCTCGGAAGCTGGGGCAATTTTTATTTATGCATGATGATGGAGATGAGGATGATGGTAAGATGATGCTATGGTGGTTTGGGACTGCGGGACAGGGCCACATTCCACGCTTCCTGTCATAAAATTAATATCCCGGCATTAACCAGGCCCGGGAACTACGGCACCTGCGGCGCCGGCTGTGTAATCATCCACATCATAGGATGTGTCATACCAAGGGAAGCATCCCTAAAGTCGCACCCGTGAAGTGGGTGAATCTCGGCTGTGTGGCAACAGCCTCCCCATTGGGCACATAGCACACCCGCTCTGGGTACAAGCTGACCTAGGTTGGAAAAATCCTGCTTGCCTCGGCTGGGACTCGAACCCGGGTCTCCCGGTTCACGGTCCGAAGTGCTAACCACTACACTACGGGGGCCGGTTACAAATTTGAAACTGTTCCCAAAAGTGTAGGCGAGTACACCTATGAAAAATGGACAAGTCTATTCAGTGGATTCCTAGACATGCAGGTGTGACAGTACCGGGTATGCGGGTGTGTCAACACTCATAGTGTGTGGGTATCAATGATGAACGACACCCACGGTCCACGACTAATGTTATGGCAAAGGTTAAAAATTTTCTATGACAAAATGTCCTCCTAGAAATCTAGTGGACAAAGTTTTCTGGATTTCAACAGATGCAGTTAACCACTTCTTAACACTGAAAAACAACTCAGACAGCTAAACATGGGAGTCCCAATGGTGACATGCCAAGCCCGTATTTCCAGCACAGTCATGTACTCAGTGACCAGGTTATGACTTACAGATATCCATCTCATTCAGGGCAGCGTTGCAGCCATCCGTTTTCACCAGATCCACGCCCCACCGTGCAAAAGTTTCCGCATCCTGCTTCATGTAGAATTCAGTGCCAGGCAGTTTCTGACACGTGCTATAACCAATGTCCGTGTAGATGCCAAGCTTCAGACCTCTCTCATGAAGCTGAGGACAGATGAGCATAGGGATGTACACGCCTGGGTCGCATTTACCAGCTATGTGCAGCTCTTTGAAAAAGGTAAAGTTACCAGTGAAAGACTTTTTCTCTATTCACAGGTCGCCTCAGAATGTTGTGTGTAAAAGTATAGGTGTGTTCAAGTGTTCTCTCCATTAGGGTACAAATGTGTGAAGCATGAATTAGCATTATGATAACTGTATTTATAACAATCATTGTGTTAAATTCATGTGGGGTGGAAAATACATGCAGTTCATGATAAACAGGCCATCCCCTTACCCCAACACACACACACACACACACACACACACACACACACACACACACACAGTCATGAAAACCTTGCCACTTAGCCAAGCAGAGCTATGACACACCTTACAATCACTGATTACTGAATAAATGTATGGCAATGGCAGGCTTGTTACCACGCATAATTTTACAGTTACAGAATGATAAACCAATTACATAGTCTGCTATGGGCTTAATTCCATTCGGAAAACGTGTTGGATCCGCCTGCAGATTTCCATCTGCATCACGCACGGGTGCAGCCCAGCAGTCATCGATGTGGACATAGGTGTACCCAGCATCCTTGTACCCATCAGAAACCATCTTGTCTGCCATAGTTATGTACAGCTTTTCACTGGAGGGCAAAAAGTTGATATTCCACTTTAAGAGTCATGCACTTAATGCAAACTGTAATCATCTAATTTGGGGGAAAACAAACCAACAACAAAAAAACACAAAACATTAATATACTGTACATATGATATCAAATGACACTGACAGCTACAGCTGATGCACAGCTGGTTACAGCAGGCTCAGCTCTATGTTCCTGTAGGTCTATGGGAACATATCCCTATCGGAACACATTGATGTCTGGGCCGGAACACAGACATATGGCAGACTTGGTATGGTAGACTTCTCCTCAGTGAACATATCCATCTCTTCTGAAATGTTCATGGTGCCGCCAACCTGCAGGACAAAGCAGTGAAAGCCTGCTGCCGCTAAGCGCTACCTGATGTGCAAACCTCCACCCTGCTATTCACTCTGGTGCGTGCAACAGTATTTCTGTTTTTCCACGCCACTGGCCACAGCCTACTCTCCTTTAAAGATGGACGTGGAATTTTAGCGTGCCACACTTGATATTTGTGCGTGGGGTGTGTATATACAAAAGTGGGACAGGCATTGTAGACAAGTCTGCACGTGATATATATACTCCCATCACAACGGTCCCATATCACAGAGAATTAACCCTGCATGCTGCCAGTTATTCATTTACCTGATACATGTGTCTGGGTGTTTCTTACAGTCTGTCTCACATCGGAAGCGTTCCCAGGACAACCATCCCATGGGTGGCTTCAGGGCTAAACCGTTGTCCAGACCAGTTACATGGAAGGCCGGGAGACATGCAAGTACCACTGTTACCATGAGCTTCCAGTTCCACATGGTTGGGGCTAACACAAAAGTGCACCTGAAAATAAAGAAAGGAAAGACATTATCACCAAAGACCTTGAAGAGAGCAGTGTTCCTTAATTATTATGCACATATGTGCGTCGTTTAAGCAGAGATTTCAGAATCTGACTCAGAGATTTTGACACTGTGCAACACGGATTTTACAAAACGACCCTCTATATTTGATAGAGATGGTCAAAGTGACCCTCAGTTTCGAAAGCTGGAACACTGGAGTCAGATCTGTGTTACCATCATTGATGAAAACTGCTTGGTGTAGCATATATAACTTATTTGATTTTAAACCACTCGCAAGTGCAAACTTTCAGTGAGTTAACAATGAGTGCTTTATGTCCGAAAATAGTGAGGAAACTGACACCGAAAGTGTGAGTTATGACTTTCCATAACCTGAAAGATGCTCGGAGGCTCGGTAGCTACAGCAAAAAATTGAAACATCTCGTGGTTTCTGTTGTGGTAAACCACTCGAACTAATCATGCTGGCCTAGCTGTGTGCATGTTATGTCTAGGAAACTGCAAGTATCACAGTTTGAAGAAATTGCTTGCAAGCTCACTTCACTGAACTAACACAGGCATAAAATGAAACTGAATTAAATGTACAGTCACACATTTTTTTCAGGACCACCAGCACATTTGCTGAGGCTTGTGCTCTCCCCTGATCACGAGAAAGGCGTCTGCTGCCAGCAGACGACACGAAAATGATGCAAATCGTCGGTCAGATTCAAATAACGTTTCGATGTTTTGGCGAAAGACGTTCAGCAATCGCAAGAAAAGTGGTTTTAATGCGTAAAAACATACGATTCATATAAATTTTAGGACGTAACATTAGGTCCCACCTCACCAACAGTGTCCCAAGCAAAACCGGAAGTTTGTGAAAATCACATGACAGCTGACCACATGATCGAACAGGCGTCTGTAGAGCCGAAGGTGTGCATCATTGCAGATCAGAGAAGCTGGTGACTCTGTGCTACATAATCGTTGGAATGGTTGTAGGCTAAAACCTTGACAAGAGCTGACGTATTTCCTTTTCATTAGCTACGCTTCTTAAGAAGAACTGAACCGTAGGAAATACGCAACCTGAGCAGATTTACTACCATTAATTTTAGTTTCGTGTTATGGACAACCATGTGGGATGAGGAAGTTGGGATCGATATTGCGCCTTGTGTAAACCAGGTGATATTGTTTTGTATATGGACGTTTTATTTAATGATTTGCAGATAGAGATGCTGTTGCTGGCCATTATAGGAGCATTATCGTGCCTGACTTACGGCCTTGAAAATGGACTGGCTCGCACCCCACCCATGGGATGGTTGTCATGGGAACGGTTCAGATGTGAAACAGACTGCAAGACATTTCCAGACAGCTGTATCAAGTGAGTGATGAATGCAAGGTTAAAACGAAAACTGGGGGAGGGGGGGGGAGGCGGAAGGGGGGGGGGGATCATTAGAGTCAGGTGTTCTTTTCCTAACTTAAATGAAATAGGTATATATATATATATATATATATATATATATATATATATATATATGTAACAGATCATTGTCATGTTAGAATAAATCATTTTAGATGACTTTCAATCCTTTTCTTTTTCTTAACCTCAGCGCAGAACAGCCGGTCAAAATTATAAAATGACAACATGGGAATGCCAATATTTTAGAGAAGTGTAATGGTACTTTACTGCAGCGAACAGCTCCACACAGGATATACATGTATATATACGCTTGGTTTTGTTTCAGTATCCATTGGAAGCATGAAGCTCATTTAGAACATGCTTCATGTATTTGCTTTTTCAACTGGCATGTTAACGTTCTGTGTCTGTGTGCATGTTTTTTTTAATGTTTTTTGGGTTTTTTTCCCTTCAAGTGAAAAGCTGTATATGGCAATGGCTGACATAATCGTGTCAGAAGGATATGACGAAGCAGGCTATGAGTACATCAACATTGATGACTGTTGGCTGGCGAAAGAGAGGGATCCAGTCACCATGAAACTTGTACCCGATCCTGACCGCTTCCCTAGTGGAATCAAGGCACTGGCTGAATATGTATGTTGTGTTTTGAGGAAAAGGTTAAATATGAAATCTTTGGCAGTTGTCATTTTTCTTTGTTGAAAGAAAAACTGGTTCTGTGCCATTCACACTGTTGGTTGTGGTCACTTTCTTAACCTTTGCCATATGTTGCCTAAAAAAACTTGTGCACGTGCACTGTACACCATGGGTACAAACTTGCTCATACTTCAGGGGAGAAAACTTGTGCACTGTACATCATGGGTACAAACTTGCTCATACTTTAGGGGAGAAAACTTGTGCACTGTACATCATGGGTACAAACTTGCTCATACTTTAGGGGAGAAAACTTGTGCACTGTACATCATGGGTACAAACTTGCTCATACTTTAGGGGAGAAAACTTGTGCACTGTACACCATGGGTACAAACTTGCTCATACTTTAGGGGAGAAAACTTGTGCACCGTTCATCATGGGTACAAACTTGCTCATACTTTAGGGGAGAAAACTTGTGCACTGTACACCATGGGTACAAACTCGCCCATACTTTAAAGAAGAAAACTTGCGCACCTTACGTCATGGGTGCAAATACACCAGTGCTTTTAACGAAGGAACTAAACTAAATTAAGTCAAAACAGCTGACATGCACACTAATGTGATTGTCTGTATAGGCCGGTTGTTTACAGAAAAGCAGTATGTTATTAAACTTTTGTCCGATAGTGTTCTTCACTTGTTTTAATTGCTAGGACTGATCTCATCATCGTAGCAGCCCGCCATTTCAATAATATATGCAGTTTCAATCTGCGGTGCATTCATTTGGTCACACAGATATCTGTTGATATTTCTTGTGTATTTTCTGTGTGTTCACACTTAGGTCCAACTGAATTTTGAGATTCCTCCTTAAAAGCTATGGGTGAGTTTGCACCCACGATATATGGCAGGTTACCAGCATTATTTTTCTTCTTAAATCTTTGAAAGCTTGCGTATGTTTGCACCCATGATGGGAGACTTGCAGGTTTCCCTTCTTTGAAAGCATGGGTTTGTTTGGACCCATGATCGACGGGGAGGGTTATACAACATTTTTGTTTGTTTATTTATTTCATAATTTGTTTCCAAAATCTTACACGTTTTGGTGAGCGCTTTTCCAATAATCGTATTAAAAAAGTCAAGAAGTTTCGTGGATCTAGTCTGAAAATTGAATGAGCTACGGACGTTTGAATGAAAGTGTAAAAACACGACATACAGTTCAGGTAAATCTAGAAGGGGATTTTCGATTCAGGGAGTCGTCACTTCCACCTGACTCTCTTCTCACTGTGTGTTTCTTAGACACTCCTAAAAAGAATCGGCCTTTTTTCTTTTATTAGCGTGGGGAAAATGGCTTCTGTTTTTGGAAATTAACAGCACTGTTACTATGCACACATGTGTCAAAGGAAGATAGCACAGACAGCTACTGGAATGCTTTGAGATACATGTATAATGAATTGTGCTAGTCTTAAATATGCAGGTGACATGTATAATGAATTGTGTTAGTCTTAAATGTACAGGTGATATTTCTTTGTGCAGATGCATCAGAGATGACTGAAGCTGGGTTGGATTGCTTTCAGATTGAGATTTTTTTTTTAAATGTGAAGTATACAGGTGATTTTTTTCTTTGTGCAGATGCATCACAGAGGACTAAAGCTGGGTATTTATGAAGACTTTGGTTCCAAGACTTGTGCGGGCTACCCTGGCAGCGAGTTCTTCATGGAGCTGGATGCAAAGACATTTGCTGAGTGGGAAGTGGACATGGTCAAGTTTGATGGATGCAATTCTGATCCCAAGGACATGTCAAAGGGTAAGCTTTGGGGTTCTTGGGCTGCCTGTTGGGGGTTCTTAGCAGGTAAGCAGACTTCCACCAGTTAAATTAAACTTTGGAAAATGTTAAGCCCCTTAAATTTAAAGGAACACGTTTATGTATGCAATTCCAGAACTTTAATAAGTCTGGTAACCCTTCATACCACATGATTGTACTGTGCTCAGGTCTGGTGTAAGTGAATGCATGTGATTAACGCATTGACAACGCGCCTTTTCTACCCTGCCGACACATGGGGATGCACCATTTTTGGCTTTTTAAAAAAAATACTTGTAATGATGTTAAAAAAAACACATATAGTTTAAAAAAAAAAAAAAACCAAAAAAAAAAAACCAACTGAACAGTTAATTAAATCACCATATCTGGTTTACCTTTCAGCCAAATTTCAGAAAATTCTAAACTTTTTAGGCAAAACTTAAATTCTGAAATAAAAGTAAAGAAGAAGCAAAAAGTTTTTTTTTTCCAAAGCACTTTTCTATGGATCTGATAAAGTATCCAAACACTTTTGTCAAATCTGTGAAACATTCGCAGCACTTTCCTCAATCCATGGATGTTTTCAGATGAATTATCAGTACACAGCATCATCAGATGAAGCTTATCAAGGAAAAAAAAAAGAAGAAAAAACTGAAAAGAACAAAAGGTGAAAGTATTGCCATCAGATGTCCCACCAAAGACAATGGTTACAAGGACTCACACTGATGCTAGCTGAAATTCAAGGTATATGACAAAAAAAAAGCATATAACTGGCTTGCGAAATCAGAGCAGTTGCTTCCCATAGACTGTGATGGAGGGACCAATGCAAGATTTTTGTAAACACTCAGTCAGCTTGGGCTGATGTGGGGGCAATACTAAGGGATGCCTCAGTCAACCGCGATCAGTGTGACATCATCAAGTTAATGTGAGCCAGTGCTTTCAATTGCATTTAGTTTGTGGTGAACGAAGCCACAGGGTAAAGTGTCAGTATTACTTTTTTGTATTATTATCATCATATTCATTATTACTCCACATACTCTAGAAATAAATAATTTACATCTACTTGCAGGCTATCCGGTGATGCAGATGTACTTGAACCAAACTGGAAGACCCATACTTTACTCCTGTGAATGGCCCTTGTACGAATATGCGCATGGGCAGAAGGTTTGTCTATTTCAGCGGTCTTCTTGCAGATTTTATTGCTAGCTAAGTTTGCAACAGCCCTAACGCACAACTACAACCGTTTGTGAGAAATCTTCATCAGGATCCTTCGTTTCCAAAAATCTTTGAAAAACAAAAAGAAACCCACTGATTAAAGAGGTTAATGCTAGCATTTTGTGCTGACAGATCGTTCTGAGCTGTTTTCCAGGCATCTATCATCACACCACTTAGATACTTGGACAGTGACAGCGACCACACTGAGCGCTCCAGTAGTGTAGCAACAGTCGTAACGTTTGCATGTTCCACCAGTCGCGCAACATGTAAACATCATCACATTTAGGCTGACTGAGCTGTACTAATCATCAAGAGAGTTAGAGTATTACCAGCAAACAGGCACACTCACAAGTGAAACTGTTCTAAAACATAAGTTGGTGCAGATAACATGTATGATGGAATTAGCCCATTTAATTTTTTTTCTTTGTGATTGGTTACAGGATATTTTCCTCCTATGTATATTTCATATACAGATGCGTACGTTTAAGTTTCACTAACTGTCTAACTTTTAGCCTTTGACATCAGATCAGAATCACAATCTACTAGCTTTTTGCAGGTACAATATGCAAGAGTGGCATCCTCTTGTTAAAGGTGACATATCTTTCGTCTGAAAAAGCTTTCACTGAAAAGGATTATCATTTAATGACAGAGTGACTATGCTGCGATAAGGAAGACCTGTAACATGTGGCGGAATTACAAGGACGTGACAGATGCCTGGACAAGTGTGACTGACATCATCAGCTATTACGCTGGTAACCCACAGAACTTCAGTGCTTACACTGGCCCTGGGGGATGGGCAGATCCAGACATGGTCAGTAAATAGAGTTTTCAGAATGAATTGTCCTTGTTTATGTAAATTACAAGTATTTTTATTTCAACAACATGAAAGCAGGGTTTTACAAGCATGTTTTTCCCCGTTTGAAATCAACAAACGTGTAGTGAATTTTCATTATTGGTTGCACCGCATTACAAGAACTATTTAAACTGCATCGGTACCTGGATTTTGTTGTCTTGAAAGATCGGCGTTTGAAATGCTTTAAACATTATCTCTGAAAGTGTTTAGGTTTACTCCCATGAAATTTAAAAACTCTTGTCAGTCTATCCCAACGTGATAATCTAGATCTCACTGAAGATGCTACTCGTCTTGTTTCGCAGCTGGTTGTGGGCGACTTTGGATTGAGCATCTACCAGCAGAAGGCACAGTTTGGGATGTGGGCCATGTTTGCTGCTCCACTGTTCATGTCCAATGACTTGCGGGCCATCAGTAAAGAGGCCAAGGCCATCCTACTAAACAAGAATGTCATTGCCATTAATCAGGATCCTCTGGGGGCACAGGCCACAAACCTGTATTCTGTAAGTCTGCAGACTTATGTCATCTGTCTGGAATGGTTGTCTTTTATTGGCTTTCAAGGACCAGTAAGTGTAAGAGCTAGTCACGGACTGCCACAGACCAGTGTCTGGGTGAGTGGCAATCTTTCTTGTGTTTTCAGGTCTTTTTTTTTTTTTGTTGCGTCCCGGGTAATCCTTAGAATTGAGAATTATCAGTCAAGTGTGACTGTGGGGCCACGAACAATGCTGACAATGGTGTGGTCACTGGCATCGGTGCCATATGCTGAGTGACTGGAAAGCTTGTGACATTCCTGTGGCTGTTCCATCTCTGCCAAGCAAATACCCTTGGGAGGTTCTGTCCATGCAAACCTGCCAACCCTCTACCAGTGTAGTGCTTGACTAGCTCTTAGTTGTTGGTTCTTGTGTCTATTTATAATTTTTTTGTTTTGTTTTTCATTTTGCTTACCAATTCCAGGGCTTAGAATCTTCAAACCTTTTGGTGGATTTCCACCTTTTGCTACCCCCCCCCCCCCCCCCCCCCCCCCCCTCACACACACACACACTCACCCACCCACCCAGTAAAGTGTGTTTCCTCCTGTAAAGCAAAAACATACCAAAACGCACCAAATTGTGATTTTAGTCTAATAAAAAAAGGAAAAAAAAGTCCCTGAGAGCATACCCCTGGACGTTATGCATCAGCAGCACGCCTTGCTGCAACACACGTGGGAGCTGATGGAGGGGCAGGAGGAGATTGAGAGCATACCCCTGGACGTTATGCATCAGCAGCACGCCTTGCTGCAACACACGTGGGAGCTGATGGAGGGGCAGGAGGAGATTGAGAGCATACCCCTGGACGTTATGCATCAGCAGCACGCCTTGCTGCAACACACGTGGGAGCTGATGGAGGGGCAGGAGGAGATTGAGAGCATACCCCTGGACGTTATGCATCAGCAGCACGCCTTGCTGCAACACACGTGGGAGCTGATGGAGGGGCAGGAGGAGATTGAGAGCATACCCCTGGACGTTATGCATCAGCAGCACGCCTTGCTGCAACACACGTGGGAGCTGATGGAGGGGCAGGAGGAGATTGAGAGCATACCCCTGGACGTTATGCATCAGCAGCACGCCTTGCTGCAACACACGTGGGAGCTGATGGAGGGGCAGGAGGAGATTGAGAGCATACCCCTGGACGTTATGCATCAGCAGCACGCCTTGCTGCAACACACGTGGGAGCTGATGGAGGGGCAGGAGGAGATTGAGAGCATACCCCTGGACGTTATGCATCAGCAGCACGCCTTGCTGCAACACACGTGGGAGCTGATGGAGGGGCAGGAGGAGATTGAGAGCATACCCCTGGACGTTATGCATCAGCAGCACGCCTTGCTGCAACACACGTGGGAGCTGATGGAGGGGCAGGAGGAGATTGAGAGCATACCCCTGGACGTTATGCATCAGCAGCACGCCTTGCTGCAACACACGTGGGAGCTGATGGAGGGGCAGGAGGAGATTGAGAGCATACCCCTGGACGTTATGCATCAGCAGCACGCCTTGCTGCAACACACGCGGGAGCTGATGGAGGGGCAGGAGGAGATTGAGAGCATACCCCTGGACGTTATGCATCAGCAGCACGCCTTGCTGCAACACACGCGGGAGCTGATGGAGGGGCAGGAGGAGATGGAGAGCATACCCCTGGACGTTATGCATCAGCAGCACTCACTAAATGCTACATACTTTTCCTCCTTTTGGATTATGGACCATTTTAAGCCTTGCAATCTGTGAACTGAACACATACAGTACTATAAGTGTAGATGAAAATTAGGCACAGAAAATTTCACATCCAACAGTGTCTTTTCAGCAGTGTAGAAAAGGCCAGTCTCTCTCTGTATGTATGAAGGCTTTGCTAGCTTTGTCTGGGTTCAGTGGCTTGGTATCACACCAGGAATGTTGGATTAACTAGTAAAAAACATTTGTTGTTTGATTGTCCTTGCTGTCTGCAGGTGGCACAGTCATGGTCCGTATGGCTGAAGCCGTTGTCAGGAAAGAAGGGCACATGCGCTGTAGCGTTTCTCAACCAGGACTTCAACGGACGTGCGTCACAGCTGAAAACAACTCTGCAGGACCTAGGACTGGCCAACCCAGGTGGTTACAATGTGACAGAGGTTTTTGACAACAAACCCATGGGGCAGTACAAGCCCTCGTCACCTTTCGTCGTTCTTGTTGACCCCACAAGTATCTTGCTGTTGAAACTTGTGCCTCTCTAGCAACATGCACTGCACTCAGATCCTTTGAACTGCACACCGGTGTTTAAACTTTAAATTGATTTTTTCAGTTGATGCCCTTGGCCTTTGTTTTATCTGTGCAAGTTTTCATGCCCAGGATCCTTTTTGCTTTAATATAATGACTACCGTGTGTGACAAACCGTTTTATCATTTCCTGTGTCACTCCATCAGTTAAGTCAGAACCTGTTTTTTTCCATTTTCATGTTTGTTTGTTTCTTTTTTTGTTTGTTTGTTTGTTTGTTTTTTGTTTTGGCGCCATACTTATTTTAAGGCAATTGTATGGAATACAAGCATATCGCTGACATTCTGGATGCACGTGTGTGTGTGTGTGTGTGTGTGTGTGTGTTTAAATTAGGTTTAAATTAGGTGTGGTTTTAAATATGACTGAGGGAATTCACTTGTGGCCCTACTGCGTGGTGCACATTACTGTAGTACTGTACTGGGTCCCCATGTAAAAGTCAGGGTTAGGGATCTTAGCCCCAGGTTAGAGTCTAACCTTGAACTCGACTAGCTTTAGGGTTAAATTTTCTGTTGTTTTTTTTGTTTTAAATCAGGAAGTGGATCCATTCCAGCAAGGTGCCTATGCCGTCATAGAATTTTTGTCCTCCTTTCTTCGCTTCTTTTTTATTTAATTTTGTTTTGGGTTTTCTTTTGACCTAGTCTGGGTTGGATGTGTAGCCATGGCTTAAATTAACCTAGAGTTTTACATATGGGCCCTGTACTTTACTGTATGCATCCACTTATGCAAAGAATACTCCCTTGTACTGCAACCTCTGTTCTGCTAGAGTTGTCGTCATTGTCCGTTCACTTGAATCATGGGTGGTTTTTTTTGCACAGTCTTGACGATCATTAATCAGTCAGCAAACGTCTTAGCCCCAGTTGTCCCAAGTTACCATACCACCTTCCCACCAAATGAGATTGTAAGCTGCTGGAGCTAAAATGAGCCTCTCCCTCTCTGGGTGCTGTTGTCGCCACCAGACCACTTTGAGTT
Organism: Batillaria attramentaria; assembly: GCA_018292915.2. Lineage (NCBI taxonomy): Eukaryota > Metazoa > Mollusca > Gastropoda > Batillariidae > Batillaria > Batillaria attramentaria. The sequence continues at coordinate 112,859 of JACVVK020000647.1, forward strand.
GCATAATTGTTGGTTGTTCCACTACCACATGCATTCAGTGTGATGTAACTTGACAGCGTTTTGGTGCTCGTAGTCGTACGCTTGCTGCTGTACACATGATGCATGTGTTTTCAGGTTGCAGAATCAGTTTTCATTCATGTACATTTTGCATTATATCCGCATTCTGATATTTATATTTTCTGCTTTTGAGAGGGAAAAACTCAAGGTGGCAATCTTTTTCAAAATGAAAACAGCTGGACAGACATTCTCATGTTTATGTCTGTGCTATCTGTACTTAGCTTGTCTTATATTGACCATAATGAATTGTACTTTTAATATGCATCACAGTATTTGTGTATGCTGATAGATCTTTGCTCAAGGACAATATTATGTCTTAATATCAAGATCAGTATCAACAAGATCAATATTTGGTCTTGTGCACTTCTCATGTATTTCCAGTACAGCTGTAAGGGGGTCATCAACAAATGCCGCAGGGCTGGTGTACATTTTCTTACCTCCCTGACCCTTTGGAACCTTCCTGGTTCAGATCTGCCGAGTTTGCACCTTTCCGCTTCATTTTGATAATATCTCCAGACCTCACGAGAAACCTGCATGCTTTAATATTGACTGTGGCTCCAGTTTTTGCATCTGTGATGTCCTGTATACACAATTGCCCTGTGTGTATCTTATGGTTGTGGATCACATCAGTGATATTAGGGATGCCTAGGTAATATTCATCAATTTAATGGTTACAGTTGTACGTTAATAGTTGTACCCACCACCAGTGTCATCCACAGTGTGTAGATGAAAAAAAAAAACTGTTTTTGAAGTACCGGTTGTTCTATCATTTAGGGATTGCAGTTAAACCTGCAGGTCATGCTGAATGAATTTAATTCTTATGCTGAAAAAGCCATAGTGGTAGTCCGGAATGTTCTGTTCTCAGCATCATCAGGGTTATACAGGGTATACAGGCCATGTTATCACACATTTCAATACGGACGATGTACTCCTGGCAAATTGATCAACAGAAAAACTCCCATGTTTTAGACTGTGCTTATTACTGCACATTAAGCATTACTGTTACTGTTGGTCATGCACATGCAAAGTGTGCATGTGTTTACAGATGTGTATTGAATGTTTTATTGTACATTCCACTAATGTCAGTTGTCCTTGAGTGCCTCTTCCTGGAAATTTTGTTCGTACAGAGTTATTCAATAATTCCTGTGTTTGCTTGAATTTCAGCTTCTGCTGAATGTGTTCGATTTAAATTTGGTGCTTAAATACCAGTATGTCACATCAACAAATTTTTGACAGGCCTAGTCATGCCATTTAAATCATAACACATTGCTGTTTATCACACTGACCGATTATCTCGACTTTAAAAAAAAAAAAAAAATCAAAATTTACAGTCCATTTCTGTGGATTAATTTTATTTGGTTGGTTGGTGGAGTGATGTCACTTTTGCTGTTAACTCTCAGCAGTTCTTTCCCTTGAATTTCGATCACGGGGATGCCTACAGAGCTGACCGTGATAAAAATAATTCCCTGTGAAAGTGTTTTCTTGCCTGTAGTTCTTGAAAATGATGATGTTTATGACAGACATACGAAGAAAATACAAGTTTGTGATGTAGCAAATTCTTTAGAAGCACCGCAAAGAGCTACACTGGGACGATCACTTTGTCCATCATCTTGGAAATACGAGTTTGTTTACTCTTCACCAACACCCGTTTTGCACCCACTGTGAGGCTCAGATAGTGACATTTGACACACTTGTGTTTTCAGGAAAAAAGGAAGCGTCTCCTGGAATTCCATTCTAGTGGCTGATGTGAACACATCTGCTGTCATCTAAATTCAGTGCATTTTGTCAGTAACAGCTGAGCCTGAGTGAAGTAAACACAGGTCAAATCCCTCAAAGTTTCATTACAGGTGTTTGGTGAAAAATTGTTTCATGAGGGTTTTAGTATGAATTCATGCAAGTGGTCCTGTTTTGGGCATTGATGACTGGTGTTAATTACTCTGTTGCAACACCTATAAATGTAGTATAAATGTGCGTAAATTTGGATATGTGCTGCAAAACAGATATGGAAAATTACAGTTTTGTCTGGAAAAATCTGATTTTGTTGCTAAAAATAAAGGTCGCCATGCTTACCTCAAGCATAAGTATGTCAAACCTTAAGTATTATATGAAACAGCAATCATTTCTGAGCTGGTTGATATGCAACATGACCGAATTGGTAAACAGTGCAATGCATAAATGTGACTTGAAGAAAAATATCCAAAAAACAATAAAAAGTACTGCGGGAGGCAAGAACTGTTGAGAGTTAAAAAACCCTCATGTTTTCAGTTATTTCTGAATGAAACTGAAATGCACACACACACACACACACACACACACACACACACACACACACAGGCACTCAGCAATTAGCGGCACTTGATAACCATCCTTGGCCAAATCCGACGTGACCAAGAAAAACAGTGCAAACCGAAATTCGACAGACAATTACCTGAACGAAGCAAAAATTCACATAAGCTGATTAGCACAACCCAAATTCCACCAAAATTTAGAAACTGACTTGCTGAAGCCAACTGACAACAGACGACGTTTGGACACACACATACACGTACCACCACAACCCCAACCCCATCAACACCCACACTACCACCAAACAGAACAATTTATGCACAAAGTGAAGATACGAACGTGCATACTTGTTCACGGTGCCCGTTTTGCCTTGTACACAATCATACAGATCATTTAAAGTGTTTTGTTGAGCATTAGCATTGCAACCAATCTTTTTTTTCCGTTCAGTGGACACGGTGTTCTGCCGATACTTTCTTCTTCTGATCCTCCTTAGTGTTTTCTTGAGGACCACCTGCAGCCGAACTTTTGCAATTAAACAGAACCACAAATCACGACTTGATAAAATGTGCAGGCCGCCATGTCTTGGTGTCGAAATGACAGATCATGTATTAATCTCAAAGACGCTTTGGCATTGGCACGGCAAAGTGGACAGAACTTTCTCATAATATGGTAACACTCGGCTTGGCAACACTCGATAGTTTGCACTGAAAATTTTGGCACAGCTGAGCAACATTTGTTTTCATTCAAATTTTAGCACATAATGGACACATCTGATGTACATGTAAAAACAAAATCAACATAATTGCAAAATCAAAACCGGCTCTGCTACAGGGACTTCAGAAGACCAGAAGCGAACAGCAATTGCAAGACATCAAGAAAATCCCCTCACAGCCTCTCAGGACGGTTCACTGGCACATTCCAGTGGATTCCATACCAGTAGGATCGTAGCGAATGCAAGGCTGATGCTCTTTCCTAGGCAGGCAGCAAAATGGAGCAGCGCAGCCACCCAGTGACCTACAGAGAGGCGAAACACAATCATCCACAACCAGTACCCGTCACCAGACACGTAGGCCGTAGGTCGCCTGTAAAACTGTTGGGTGACGATCTGGCCATAGTTTGGTCTGTAAATGCTGGGTGATGATCTGGCCGTAGGTATGTCTGTAAAATGCTGGATGGTGATCTGGCTGTAGCTCTGCCTCTGAAACTGCTGGGTGATAAGCCAAAGGTCTGCCACTAAAACTGCTTGGTGACAATATGGCCATAGGTCTGCATGTAAATCTGCTGGATGAGGATCTGGCTGTTGGTCTGTTCCTAAAACTGCTGGGTGACAGGTAGGCCGTAGGTGTGCCTGCAAAACTGCAATACAGTTGTGGTGAAGGTGATGGTGCGCATCTGGTCCTGCGTTACAGTTCTGGTACAGGTGCTGTTGCACTGCTGGTACTGCGATACAGTTGTGGTGAGATGTGGAACTGCTGGTGAGGGTCATGGTGTACAGCTGGTCCTGCGATACAGTTCTGGTAAAGGTGATTTGGTACAGCTGATACAGTTGTGGGGAAGGCGACAGGGTACAGCCGGCACGTCGATACAGTTGTGGGGAAGGTGACAGGGTGCAGCCGGCACGGTGATACAGTTGTGGGGAAGGCGACAGGGTACAGCCGGTACCAGTTGTGGTGAAGGCAACAGGGTACAGCTGGCACTGTGATACAGTTGTGGGGAAGGTGACAGGGTACAGCCGGCACGGTGATACAGTTGTGGATGAATACAGAATCTAAATCTCCATGTCTCTCCCGAAGTTCACGTTGACGTACTGCACCTCATAGCAAGACGTACGGACGACGGGGAAGGCAGCCGATCTCCGATTACAGTTACCAAAGCTGTATTTGTGCGTGTAAAAAATGCGAAATCCAATGTCCTGCAGAGCTCGCAGTACGGCGAACTTGGAAAGGAACGCCTCCACCGTCTCCTCCTTAGAGAAGAACAAAAAGTGATACTCGATGAAGAGTTGTCGCACGTTGATAAGTTGTCTTTCCTCGATGATGTTGGACAGGACCTCCCACTCGTTCTCCTCGATGTCCATCTTGAGAACGTCGACGACGCGGCCCGTGTGGTTCAGCATTTTCTTCAGGTCGGACAGAGTGTGGATCTCCCACTGGTCTCGCTGTTCTGTCTTCCCGCCTAGACCCATTTTGTAGAACATGACCCGCTCAGAATGACGGTGAGTTTTCTTCTTCATGCTCGGATCAAAGGAGAACACGTCGCACCCGTAAACGTTCGCCACGTCGTCGTCAAAGCTGAAGTCGTTCCTGATTCCGAAGGAGTACACTAGACAGGGTCTGATTGGTCGCCACTGGATGTCGTCACAAACTTCGTAACCGCCGTCTCCCAGGCTCCCCATGCGAAGGTGCCGCTGACACGTGATGTGCACGTGGTCGAGGTAACTGTGCCAGAGCGCGCTCAGCTGGGTCAGATTATACGTCTTAAGTGTCTTCTGGTCAGGAATGAATGTCGTGTTTCCATATTTGCGCAGAAGCTCCATCGTGAAGTCCATTTTCGAGACTGGTTTCGGAGGAAACACGTGCAGCACTTTCTGTAAAGGAAGAAACAGATATCTGTCTTAAAGGGCCACATTCGTACCTATGTCAAAAGAGGTGTGGCCTTTTCACTTTTTGTCTGCACTGTGTGCCTGCTTTGTGTGCGCTGTGTGCCAGGAATGATACCTCTAATCCATTTTTTTTTTTGCGCACAAATATGTTTTACTTAGAGATTACCTAGGTGTTCCGTACTTAGTAGAATGATGTTTTGTGCAGTGACTAACAAAGGCCAACCAAAATTTCGACCCAGAGAAGTCCATAACCACGTATTTCAGGGGAAACAATTGAGCTTGACCTAGTTCTGATTCGAAAAAGCTGCCTTTCGCTCAAACCTGGTCTCGTGTGAGAGGCGGAGCCAAGCCTCGCCTAGACCAGTCACTCTAACCGCCACTTTCTTACGACTGGCTCCCGTTACTAATGAGCGACCCATGGGTAAATCGGCTCTAAGTATATGGCTCTATCGGCGTAAAAAAATGTATGCTTCCACGTAAGTATTTGAAATCCCAATATAAATAAAAGCTTCAGCATTACGAACTGTTTATCAAACACACATATCTCTCAATCGTAATAAGACATTTCAATTGTGCTTATTTGGCGGTTCAGCTGAGTGGTACATGTACACAACAAAGAAGTTAGTGACTCCGTCAAATAAGCAACATTGAAATCGCTTACAGCCTGTCTATCTATATATCTGAAAACTGGTGGTAAGTCAAATTCAGTGACCTTGAGATTGCTTTTTTTTTCTTTCTTTCATTTTCGGGTCCATAACCAAGTAATACAACTTGTGTGAAAGTTTGAAGGCTGACTGTAGCTTATAAGCATGTTTAAAACATATAACACCACCACGCCATATTGGCATCATTCTCAACCTCGCACTATACCAGCCATTTTCTCAACATGGCCGCGGGGAGCCGGGGTGGCCGAATGGTAGAGCATTGGACTTCTAACGCTCGGGGCCGTGAGTTCGTATCCCGGCTGGGCCCAAATATTTGTGCTGGCCTTCTCATCGTTGCCCCCGTCTTTGATATCACCCGTATGTGGTGGAAAAGGACGTTAAACCCCCAAACCCCCACCCACCCACCCTAAATATGGCCGCTTTTCAAGAGCAAGTTTTCAACAAACATATCCCAGGCCTACACCATGCTACCAGAACTAATTTTCGTATCAAACGAAAGCTTATTTTCTGCACTTTTTAGTGACACCAATAACTCCATATTCCCCCAATCATGCTTTGTCCACCTTTTGTGGAAGCCCATCACGTATACTGAACTAAAGAGGCAGAAGCCCAACGTCATTCAAACGAGTATGCTGGTAAAGCTGTAATCACTATCTATCATCATGCCAACTACGGTGTCTCTGGTGTGCGTAGTTTCTAAGAAAATGGCAATATCACCATTTTTTTCCAGGACAGTCTGTATGGCCTTGGCGTTGGGTCAAGGTCGTGAATAAACCGTTGTACGTACTCTCTTATCGACGGAGAAACCGCCACGCTGATGCACGAAGAAGCAGCCGATTATAACGCCTGTCAGCGCGGCCACAACGGTTGCCCTAAGGACATCTCTGACAAGTCGTGCAGACATTGCGATGGGGTGACAGGATAGTGCAGAAATGTCTTGCACGATGGAGTCGCTGGAAACTACGTTTGCTTCTTTCTTGACTTGGTCGGCTCCTGTTGGGATAAGGACAAAAAAAAAAACAACAAAAAAACAAAAACAATAAACTTTGTTTTGTAATTTTTATCCTCTAGAAATGGAATTTTCAGAGTTGTGAATATTTGAGTTTAGTTTCATGGGGGGGGGGGAGCTAAACTAAGCTAAACAGAAGAGACAAACAAACAAACACCTATTGATTAAAGTGAACGGTGTAAATGGGGGTGGGGAGGGGGGCTGAGGATGGAGCTTGGGTGGGAACTGAATAAAATAATGTATAAAGATGAGGCAAAACAAACCCCAAACAAACAAACCCTGAAACTCTTTATCATCAATGAGTGTGCTACAGGTGGACTTGTAGCAAACAGCCCCCCCCCCCAAAAAAAAAAAAAAAAAAGGAAAGAAAGAATTAGCGCACAGTAATACTATTGTAAATAACAATGAAACTTTGAATTTTACCACGAATGGTACTCTGCAGAATATCTCGCCTACCTGATTTCAGTTTTCACGTCCCTCGGCTGCCGGTAGACAAAGTACGACGACTGGCAGCGTTGTCCCGAGTGCAAGTCAAGTCCGCCTCCAGGAAAGTAGGCAAAGTGCGACACAAGGCAAGTCAACTAGTTTTTATTATTTATGCGGCAACCATTCCTCCCCCCCCCCCTCCCCAACATCCCCTTCCTCCCCCCCAAACCCCCCCCCCCCCCAAAAAAAAAAAACCAAAAAACAAACAAACAAACCCAACAAACACATAAAACAAAAATCCCAACCAAAAAAACAAAAACAACACACACACACACACACACACACACACACACACACACACACACACACACACACACACACACACACACACACCCCTACCTGGAGTAAAGTCTATAAATCGCCTCCTGTGGTGATCACGCGCACGACATATAGCAATAAAACTCATTCTTCGCGCCAGCTGTGTATATGCACGTCTGCAAGTGACTGCTTTTCTTTACCTTTTAGTTTTTATTTTGCTCCAGGGAAACCGGCCATAATCAGGGCAATTTCAATTACGTTTTGGGTGAAACTTTAGATATTAATTCTAACCCTACCCTATAGCCAGAGACACCCCCAGAAGTAGCTTTCGCAAGAATGTGTGTGTGAGTGAATTCTGGAGCTAAGTAGGTCAAATTCTTCAGGGAAAATAGAAAATCATGGTTACATCGGCTAATGCTAGCAGTTTTATGTTCATCGATCATTCTAGGCTGTTTCCGTGGTATCTATCATCCCACCACTCAAGCATCTGGACAGTGACAGCGTCTGTAATGCTGGCACTGAGCCAGCAGAAGAGTACTCGAGTCCAACACGCACGCTCACGTGAATCAAGCGCATTCTCTCACACACTGGACATAAACATTACGTGGTTCGAAGGGTCAACTCAGCAAAATAACGTTTTGGAATTTAGAATTGCATGCATTTTCAAAATTTGTGGGCTGAACATTTCCGAAGCAGAGGGTAGGAAGCCGGAGTACCTGGACAGAACTCCCGACGATCGGCCCGAATGAACGGTGTCACGTACGAGAAGGAAAACATTCTTTACCCCGAGTTGGACTCGAACCCCGGACCTCTCGCACGGGTGACGAAGTCTCAACCACTAGACCACCGACCGCTCCCGATTAGTCCCCAAGCTGTGATAGGATCCCATCAAAGGGGGACAACGTCCAACAGTAACTTCGGAGAAGTCGAAAGAAACAGATGGCGGAGAAATTTTAGCGCTTTTGAGATTTTCAAGTCCTTTAACACCTCAAACACCCCCTGGGTTACGAATACTGATACACGTAGAATTATGGCTTGCTACAAAGCAGGCTATATAACGTGCCACTACTGCATGGCGTGTGCACAGCTTGGTCGCCCGCCGCGCAGCTGTAGAAAAATCACACCTGCACTGTCGTGGCCTTGTAGCCTTTTGGTTTGGACACACACACACACACACACACACACACACACACACACACACACACACACACACACACACGTATAATGTACTTACCACTCCTATCATGGCTAGGAATAAGTAATGTGGGGCATACGCTGCGAACTGGATTATTGCGCCTAGGAGATGACAGCTTGTAATATTTGCTGTATATGCACTGGTATTTATGTTTGCTTTACCTAGTTGTAACTGCTATTTGTTTTCTACACTTTTTTTGTAATCGGGAGTTGGAAAAATTAGCATGAAGGTGCAGCGTCTCCTGCATGTCCTAGGTGTGTAAGTACCCAGCAGACTGGTTTGCATCAGCTGTTCAACGTTACACTTTTTTATTTTTTTTTTTTCAAGGAGTGCACGCAGACACACTCCGCCACGAATTTTGTTGCTTGCGCTGTTTAGGTCTTATAAACCCAACCCACCCTTACCACTCCTATCTACATGACTGCTCCCCACCCCCCCCCCCCCCACCCCCACCGGCATACTCACACTTCCCCACGACACAGGACGTCCTTCTTCGCCAGGGACCTTGTTCCTCCCATTCGCTCAAGACTGCATATGACTGATGCAGCCAGGATGTCTAATCTGGAATTGTCATAATAATAATAATAATAAATGGTATTTCTAGGGCGCATTTCTTTAGAATAAAACTCAAAGCGCCAGTCACTCACCGACACTCACGCACATTATTTACAAACGGTGGACGCGCATACACTGGTGAAACTGACTAGCTACTGACACAGGAAATTTCTGGAAGGCTTTACAAAACAGGAAAGTTTTAAGATTGCTCTAGACAGTGTGGGCGCATTTCTCAGATTTGCTGGCAGAGAATTCCAAAGGTTGATGCCACAAAACTGAAAGAACCCTGAATTGCGCTGAAACTCGCTTTCCAAGGCTGCCACAGCAAACATGAAGTCGGAAAAGCCATATACAGGCCAGTGTTCTTTTTATGCTTGAGTTTGTTGGGGCGGATGTGTGTTTCCAGGCATGATGCTGGTCGTTGTGACAAGATTGTGAAGAAAGCCACTTCTTGTGTTGGATTCAGCCTGGACTCCCTAATTGATATGGTTGAGCGCCGCACTACCCGCAAAACACACGCCATCATGACCAGTGACACCCATCCCCTCTTCAGCACATTTAAAGCACAGCAGAGTAGTTTTAGTGCTCGACTTGTGGCTATCAAGTGTAGCACCGGACGTTTCAGACATTCTTTTGTGCCGACAGCCATACGCCTATACAGCAAATCTGTATAATCAGTAGGGGATGATTTCGCTGTATCGCTCCCGCGTGTGTGTGTGTGTGTGTGTGTGTGTGTGTGTGTGTGTGTGTGTGTGTGTGTGTGTGTGTGTGTGTGAGTTCACAAGACTTTCATTTGTGTGTGTGTGAAGTTTCAGTTTTTCATACGTGAGGCTGCTGTTAGTGCAAGTTATATTTGTTATTATAGTGTCTTATTATTATTACGTTTTATGATGGCCTATAATTTTCCTTCTGGGATTAATAAAGTAATTTAAACTGAATTGAATTTAAAGGAAAATGAAAGAATTTGATTACATAACCATTCACCATTCAGATGCCGCTTGGCTTAGTGTCGTTTATGTGAAGGTGGGTGGGTTTTTGAGGGTTTAACGTCCTTTTCCACCACATGTGGGTGACATGAAAGACAGGGGCAAGCAGAAAAAAATCCAGCACATATGTTTGGGACTCGAACTGACAATCTGAGCAGTGAAAGTCCAACGCTGTACATCCACTATCCCGACTCACCGCCATCATGTACAGCTACAGCAGAATCCTTGCTCGGTAGGAAAACTGTCGCATGAAATGAAGCCGAAAGAAACTGAAAGTACATGCCTACCGGCCCCCAGTAGTGTAATATAGTGATTAGCACTTCGGACCGTGGACCGGGAGACCCGGGTTCGAGTCCCAGCCGAGGCAAGTGTGATTTTTCCTACCTAGGTCGGCTCCTACCCAGAGCGGATGTGCAATGGGCCCAATGGGGAGGCTGTTGCCACACATTGAGCCGAGATTTACCCACTTCACGGGTGCGACTTTGGGAGGTGTGGGGGGGGGGGGGGGGGTGCTTCCTTTGGTATGACACGTCTTATGATGTGGATGATTACACGACCGGCAGTTCCGGGTCCTTGTTAACGCCGCGATATTTATGACAGGAAGCGTGGAATGCGGCCCTGTCCCGCAGTCCCAAACCACATGAACCTCCCTAGCATCATCTAACCATCATCCTCATCTCCATCATCATGCTTAATAAAATTTGCCCCAACTTTCGAGCCCTCCGTGGATTCTACCCAGAACCTGGGAGGAACACCACTGGAGCTGGCAAAAGAGTTGGGGTAGAAAAAAAAGGAAAGAAAAGAAAAGGGCATACCTGTTTTACAGTTTAGGACACAACCCTTCAAGCAACAATATGCTGCTCGGTACCTTCGAAAGCAGCTGTCTGACAGTCATGAGACAAGGGTATTTCAGACGAAACGAACAAAACACACAGCAACAAGTAAAACCGCAACAACAGCGACAAAAACCCAGCACAAAGCACAACAAAACAAACAAGCGGATGAAGTCATTTTTGTTTTCACGTCGGTTACTTGTACAACTTTCTGACGAAGGTACCACGCTTGTCGGCCCCATGGGCTCGCCTTCACGCGGCGGGGCTGATTTCGCCAAGCTTGCCCACCCCTTTTGCTCTTTCTTTACTCTTATTTCTGCCTCCATCGGTCCATTCACCTGTCTTTTGCTCTCTTAAAATCTCCTCCGGGGGGAGGTCAGTAAGCGGGTGTCTGCTGACCCTTGGTCCAGTGAGACATCTGAGGGTCATTTCTGAAGGCCGACTTCACTGGATTCCCCCCACCTGGTCTTCAGCCTGGCGGGCTTTGTTCGCAGCGCCCTGCTGGTGCTGCTGAACACCTGTCACGTTGAAGACCTTCACAACGCACCCCTCTCTGGCGCGTTGTTTTCCCGAACCGCCTCACGGCGGGGAGGTTCCGTGTTGGAGCGGTCTGTTCTTCAACTGCCTCCCAGGCATGTTGTCTTCATTGGCAACTAAGGAATTTTCCTTCCTACCTCTCTGTCTATCCCTCACCAGCCCATTCACCTGTATCTTTCTCTTTAAAACCTCCCGAATTTAGCCGCTCTGTCCTTCCTCTCATCTCTCAGCTGATTTCTAAGTTCGGCCCTTTCATCTATATTTCTTCTTTTCAACCTCTCACTCACGTCTGCACTACCAGTGGTTAGGAATAAGTGATGTTGGGCATATGCTGCGAACTGGTTTATTGCGCCTAGGAGATGATAAGTTGCAATATTTGCTGTATATGCGCTTAGTATTTATCTTTGTTTTACCCAGTTGTAATTGTTATTTGTTTTCTACGCTTTTTTGTAATCGGGAGTTCGAGAAATTAGCATGAAGGTGCAGCGTCTCCTGCATGTCCTAGGTTTATATTGCCCCGTAGACCAGTTTGCATCCTTTGTCCAACGTTACATTTTTGTTTTTTTCATGTAGTGCAGGCACACTCAGCCGCGAATTAGTCTTTGTGGCTTGCGCGGCTTTAAGCCCTAAAAACTCACTCACTCACTCACCCGTACCACGCTTGTCAAAATATTCGCCACATTTCCATTGTATTTTTCGGACTATGCTTGCACGATACACGTGCATTTGCACACTGGCTTTCTACTTGAGTTATCTCAACAGCAAACAACGACGGGAATGCATTATTTTATGCGACATGTACTGTTCATTTTAATATATGGAGGGGCGATTAACCATTGGTATTTTCTTCGCGCCAAATTTCAAGACGAGGGCACGAATACAAGAGGTATAGCGTAATCTCTCTCTCTCCCCAATGCTTCTATGTCCGAATTCTGTCCGTGACGTCTTGTACTGTGACGTACGCGTTCTAATTTATGTATCAGGCATATTCAGATCTGATATATCTTTCATCATATTAAATCTAATAACATCTCAAATCCGAAAACCTGGCCCCTTCAATTCGGGAGGACAATTTTTCAGACTTGTCTGGCCCATAACCACGTCCGTTCTGTCGTACCACGTTTCCATGCCAGCGGGCGTATACAGTGACTGGCTGAGAAGGAACAAACTTAGAACGTCACGAGGTGACGTCATGTTTCTCGTTGTTTTTTGCCATGCGCAGAGTGTACCAGGCATTCAACGGTCACTGCCGGCGTGGCAGCATTGTGCTGCTCATTGTCCATGCTACACCCGGAGACTGGCGTTGAATCCTTGCTGCAAAGGTTGGCACGATGGATCCACTACGGATCGTGATTATTTTGGGGGTAATGTGTTGCGCGGTAAAACCGGCGAAGTCTACTGTGGAAAAATACACGATCTGGAAGACAGCTGAAACTGAAAATCCAGAAGCAAAAACGTGTTCCATGAGTAGAGGCACATGTACCGTCGAGTGTGCACCACAGGAAGAGTGCACTTGTGGTGAAGGCTATAAGGCATTTGACCAGAGATGCGCCAAGAACTCCTTCCACAGTCAGAACTGTAACGCCGACCCGGTAACAGGCAACTGCAAAGGCACTTGCGCGAATAACATGTGTACGTGCGAGACCGGCCTCATTGCCGAAGGGCACAACTGTGGTTCCGAATATTTCCCTGAAACATGCAGAAATGGAACCGACTGTGGTTGGAATCGGGAAGGCACCTGCTGGAACAACCGATGTTACTGCAAAAATGGCCTACTGGCAATGGATGGAAAATGCCGCAGAACACGTTTCCCAGTGGAAGACTGCAATGCTGAGAAGTGTCCTCCTCCGGCGATTTGCATGGACAAAGACTGTGTCTGTGGCCCGGGCTATTTTAACATGGATTTTCAGCTATCGATGCTCAAAGGATGTTTCCAATATCGCCACCACCAACCTTCTTGCAAAGCGTCCGGCAGCGACATGAACTGCTTTGGAAAGTGCGGCGACGACAATACGTGCATATGTCGGGATGGCAACGCTGCTGTCAAATACAAATGCGAACCTCTTGACTACTTTCGGTACGATCTGCAATTACCATGCTCCGACGGTTCTGGCGACTGCGTGGACGCCGTTTGTGTGGATAAGAATGCCACGGGTCAATGCATCTGCCACCCTGGAAGCCGTGTGTCTATGTCCAGCCGTCAGTGCCTCATGAATTACTTCAGCATCCAGAGCGTCGATCCCACACAGTGCAGTCAAGACGACATTTGTTGCGGGTTCAACGGGAGATGCAATCGCGAGGATGGTGTCTGTGTCTGCCAGTCTGACTATGTGGCAAACCGCAACAGGTGTGTGATGACGTCTGCAACAGCGTCCGGTTGCAAAGAGAACAGCGAGAACTGTCCTTCAGCTACCGGAACCTGCGACACGACGACCGGATCTTGCCACTGCAAGGCCGGGTTCTTCACAGAAGACGGTAAAACCTGTGTCACCCACTCATTTAAGCCTGCCAGTTGCAACGACGGTGATGCGTGTGGGGATAACGGAAAGTGTTCTAACTCTACCTGCGTATGCAATTTGGGATTCATCGTCAAGGACGAGAAGTGCGTGGAAGGGCAGGAGAGAGAAAGCCCTAATTGTAAGAAAACCTCCCAGAAAACCCCCACCGACGGCACCAGAAAGACTGCTGGGCCCGACGCCGAATTTAAACCTAGCGGCGATGCCACCCGCACCACCATCAGTCTGTGGACTGCCTTGCTGATTGCCATGTTGAGCCTAACCCTGCTACTGTTCTAACTCTGATTGCCTGATGTCTTTCTGCTCACTGGACCTCGTGTACCTCCGGCACTTTTTTGTCTACTGTTCCTTTTAAGTGTTTCGTTGAGGATTAACATTACCCTGCAACCGGCCTTTCCTTTTGTTCACAGGACACCGTGTACCGGTATATGTGCTACCGGTACTGTTCCTTTTAAGTGTTTTGTTGAGGATTAGCATTGCAACCGATCTAACATTCTGTTCAGTGGACACCGTGTTCTGCCGGTACTTTCATCTTATCCTCCGTGGTGCTTTGTTGAGGATAACCTGCAACCGAACTTTTGCAATTAAAAAACAAACAAACAAACAAACAAAAACCCAAAAAACAAAAAACAAAAAAACAAACACGAATCCTAATTTGATAAAATTTGAAGATAGCCTTGCCTTGGCGTCGAAATGACAGATCAGGATCTGGAAGGCGCTTCAGTGTTGGCATGTCAGAATTCGACAGAACTTTCTCAAAATGTGAATCGCGTCTTGCTCAAGACATTTCAGCCTGGCAACACTCGTTTGTTTGCACTGAAACTTTTGGAACAGCATGGCATTATACGTTTTCTTTGAAATTTGGACACATGGACAAATTAGGTGTCTATGCACCGTTTAAAAAAGAATTAAACAAATTTTCGTGGTTCAGCAGTTGTGTCTGTGTTGTGTCCTGTCTGTCGTGTGTACGTCAAGCCAGAAATTATACATGTTTTGCACAAAGCATCACCACGCTTCGCTTCGGGTATTGGTTGTTGTTGTCTCAACCAAACAGGTAATCTCGGGATATCTTCGCTAGTAAAGTCAGTTGATATTTTCCACAAGCCGGTAAATTGCAGACAAGAAAAGGAGAAAGGTCCTAACATACTTATCAGTTACACACACACACACACACACACACACACACACACACACACACACACACACACACACACACACACACTACACACACACACACACACACACACACACACACACACACACACACACACACACACACACACACACACACACCACAGACCTAAAAAAAGATAGACCCACCGCCGCACGCTGCCACCGCTGCTTGCGAGTGTCGCTATCGCGGCCATCTTGTGAATACCAGAACTCAGAGGCTCTGTGTACAGGACGCCTCGTTCGAAATACAAAGTTCTTTAGAAAGACGCACAGACCTAAACAAGATAGACCCCCTGCGGTGCTGGAAGTGTGACGCCGCCGCGCGCCATGTTGCGAGTACCTGGAAGTGCCAGACGCTATCAGCTGTTTACATAGCGCGCATAGCATTGGTCCGCTTTATCTTACGTCACAGTTCTGATGACGTCTTTCTAAAGAACTTTGTATTTCGAACGAGGCGTCCTGTACACAGAGCATCTGAGTTCTGGTATTCACAAGATGGCCGCGATAGCGACACTCGCAAGCAGCGGTGGCAGCGTGCGGCGGTGGGTCTATCTTTTTTTTTAGGTCTGTGGAAAGACGTCATCAGAAATGTGACGTAAGATAAAGCGGACCAATGCCATGCGCGCTATGTAAACAGCTGATAGCGTCTGGCACCGCAGGGGGGTCTATTTTTTTTTTAGGTCTGTCACACACACACACACACACACACACACACACACACACACACACACCAGCATCCAGTGTTGTGGTTGGCAGTGTACAGCGGACGGGAAATCCACGGGGTGTGGGTGTTTGGGGGTTTCACTTGGAAATTTATACACGGACTCCGGGACACACAGACTGTATGCCGACAGGACAACTTGCCGACAAACGTTACGCTAGAATCTGTCGGAACATGGGTCTATAAAGTCCCAATACGTGTTTCCCGCATCCAACAACGATGTGGACAATTTTTCATCCAGTGCGCACAAAGACATGAAATCAGTGGTGCTTTCCTTTATCACATAGAGGCTTAAGAACAAGCCACTGCACACCAGTAGGAGCCACTTCAAGACACTACTACGCAAGGCGTCAGCCTTCTCCGCTGGGCTGGAGGCCGCTGCAGAATGCATAACAGTGGCTTGATGTGGCTCCTATAGTGATCTGAAGATTTCAAGTAAAAAACTGCGATTTTTACATGGGCTTTTAAGAGCGAACACATTGAAAACACTGCTGTTACATCCACAGCTGCTTTGTGGGTTTTAAGGATTTAGACTCCAGTGGTTTGTGTTAACAGCGGCACGCTGAGCCCTCGCAGGGACAACAGTAGGGCAGTTTCTCATAAAAATCGTCAACTGCCATTGTTGTAAATGCATCTGTGCTCCCTACTGAGCGTACCATAAACTTATTGCTTCTAGTTCTAATGCTAAAAAAAAAAAGAGTACTGACCTACGTTTGCGATATGTCACT
The DNA here is from genome assembly GCA_018292915.2 of Batillaria attramentaria. Classification (NCBI taxonomy): domain Eukaryota; kingdom Metazoa; phylum Mollusca; class Gastropoda; family Batillariidae; genus Batillaria; species Batillaria attramentaria. Next base: position 129,466 of record JACVVK020000647.1, read on the forward strand.
CAATTAACCTAGTAAAAACAAAACAATAGGAAACACTCTGTGCTGTACCGACGGCGCTACTTTTTGAAGCGGGGTAGCACCGGAAACACTGGAGTCCATTTTGACCACTTACATCCCGCGATAAATAGAGGCTACGTGAAACAGATGCTTATATCAAGGAAAACGTTGAATTTTCCTATTGACTAAAACGCTGTACGCAACACCCTCCCAACGCATCAAAATTCACCAAAAAGTTTCCACGCACAGAACAGCCAGAGAGTCAAGTGTGGGCTGATTTTAAAGAAATTCCAATATTCCGTTTCTTTGCAATGACTGCAGCGACCCCCTCCCCCCTCCCCCCCCCCCTCCCTGGCGTCTGCTAGCCAGTCAGCCGAGATACACAGCTGCGCATGAATACAAGTAGTCCACAGGCTCGGCCAAAAGCAAGGCTCATTTTCAGTGTTGTCAAACTCACGTGGCATGGATCTCACTCACAAAACAAATCAACACCCCAAAACTGTCATTTTTCACTCCAGAAAATGTTTTTTGAAAACAAGCAAAAGTTTTAGACTATATTTAGCGGAGTTCTTACCAAATGCCCCGGAAGCTATTAGATCTAGATCTAGTGTTCTGTAAACAGGGTGGGACGACCTACTCTTGTGCGGTCACGGTGTAGTCGTTTCTCGGCTAAAACGTTACAGTTTATCATGCTTGTCAGGATGTGGTGTGTAGCCATTGGGGCGGCGGCGCAAGACAAGACACGCATTCTGACGAACCATCCACGCACACTCACGCACTCACACCACGCAGGAAACGAACGCGACGAACAACGAGGTTACTTTAGGACAGGGTTTAATCTCCAGATTTGGCAGCGCGCGCGCGCGCGCACACACACACACACACACACACACACACACACACACACACACACATTCATTCGCCAGTCTCTCTCGCCATTCATTGTCATGGTCACCGTGTCATGGTTACCATTAGCCAATGACGACAACACTGGCATCTCCCCGGTTCACGGTCATGCCACTCACGGGTTCTGCTATCCACAGAACTATTCCTGGAGGATTGACGTAGAGTTCAATTTGCTTGGACGCCGGAAAGACCCCGACTGCCGCGCCGTCGAACACCTCCGTCACGTTGTAAGCACCGGCGCTTTCTAGGCCAAGCTCACTGAAGGTGAAGGTCGTCTGCAAGGGCATGCCGTGCCAGTCGCTGTTGAAGACGGCAATGGCGAAGGACCCGTTCGGTGACGCCAGTGGTTTGACCCAGAACGAGAAGTTCCCCCACAGTGAATCGTTTCCCCAGAGCTGAAAACAAGGTGGAATGGCCACACACACACACACACACACACACACACACACACACACACACACACACACACACACACACACACGTGCGTCTCACAACTCCCGCCAAAAATAACGCAGCAGCATAGTGTGCACGTAAGGTGTCTATGCCTCTCTATGGCACATACTTCGTTACGTCACTGTGTACGTAAAAGTATGTATTGTCTGGAGGAACGTCACAGTCTTGTTTTGTATCGTATCACTGAAACTTGCTAAGCCTACTGAAATCTGCCCCATCCCATAATAATGTTGTTTACACTTTACGAAAGCAGTCGAACATTCAAATTCTACGACTGTTGTTACACTACTGGAGCGTCAGTGTGGTCCCCGCATCATCGAGTACGCTTCTGCTAGCTCAGTGCCAGCATTGCTGACGCTGTCACTGTGCAGGTGTCTAAGTGGTGTAATGATAGATACCACGAAAACAGCTCAGAACGATATGTGAACATAACTATGGTAGCATTAGCCCCTGAATTATTATATCTTTTTCAAAGAATTTGGAAAGAAAGTTTTAAAGGCAGCCGTGCGTAACAATTCAAAACTGATGAAAATCTCCACACAAACCTCTATCTCGCGCGTTTTGGGAAGGGGCTTGACCATAACCCTGGAAGCGGCGACACCCAGAGGATCCTGGTTGAGGGCGATAACTCTCCTGTTCTGCAGCAGGGCTTTGGAGCGGTTGTCGATCTTGCGGAGGTCGTTGGACATCAGGAGAGGAGCTGCCAGCATGGCCCACATGCCCATCTGTACACGCTGCTGATCGTAACTCAGCCCGAAGTCCCCAACGATGATCTGAACAACAACACAATAATAAAATAAAAACCCAAACCCAACTGATACTGCCACTGATGCAGTGTTGATGCAAGACTCAGGACTGGACCAAGTACTTAGCAAAACGAGGGGGAGGGGGAGGGGGGGGGGGGAGGGGTACGGGAGAGCAACCTGAATTTCTCGAACTGGATAACAAATAGAAAAGGCCCTTCCTCACCATATCTGGATCACTGAAGCTTCCAGGTCCGACGTGTTCGATGAAGTCTCCCTGGTTGTCTCCCCAGAAGCTGATGATTTCGTTGAGGCTGTCCCATCTGTCCTGTATGTCACGATAGGCACGCCATGTGTTGCAATACTGGGCCACCGCAGTGTAGTTGGGCTAATAATGATAATAATAAGAAGAATAATACACTGTAATAATGCTGCTGCTGTTGCTGCTGCTGCTGCTGCTGATGTGTTTACCCTAAACTGATCCTCACCAGAAGACGCAGCTGACTGCCTTGTTGAAGCGCTTTTTACGAAATCTGATAGAACGGCACCCTTATCTGCGTATCATTTCCCGATTAAAAGTAAACTACAAGCGCGCCTCCTATTTACAGAAACCTACTTCAGGATGAGCAACTCCCATCCCGTTTTTGTTTTGTTTTGTTGTGTGTGTGTGTGTGTGTGTGTGTGTGTGTGTGTGTGTGTGTGTGTGTGTGTGTGTGTGTGTGTGTGTGTGTGTGTGTGTGTGAAAAACGTATTCGCACAAAGATTGCCACCACTGGATCAGCAGTCTTCCCAATCAAAGTCTATTTTAGAGCTCCGTTATCTTGCCATCGACCCCGTATGACTTCTACGGCCAGTCGGAAATTTGAGTTTACAGAGGACTGCTAACCGACATAGCGCATCGTGCGACAGATATCAAGCAGGCCCCCGCCCCTTGTGTTGGACCTGAAGCAAGCGGAAGGTGTGCATTTGGGCTGATACCTTGGCACGAATGGCCCAGAAGAGGTTCTAATTTTGCACACGTCTTTATGATATCATTCTTTTGTCACATGTAAAAATATTAGACACACACACACACACACGCACAGACACACACACACACACACACACACACACACACACACACACACACACACACACACACACACACACACACACACACACACACACACACACACACACACATGCTTTAGTCATCGTTACTAGACCACGTCGATCTGTGAGTCTGGAGCAGTTACCTTAATTATGTCCCTTTAAAACTGACCCAAAAGCCAGACAAAACTCACAGAAATCCCATGGTTGCGCTGATAAACGGGCCATCCGCATGAAAACAACATGGGTCTTCCGGTTTTGTTCAAGTAGAATGACATCACAGGATAGCCTTGAAGGTGAGAAATCCGCTTCGTTAAAATTATATTAGGCAAGAAGTCGCAAGATTACAACGTCTGTCCACAAAAAAGGGGATGACGCAGCATGAAGTATGTTTACAGGACAACAACAACAGTGATTGTTATATCACTGATTGTTACACCTTACTGAAACGTTTTTCTCATTGTCGACTGAGGCCAGATAACCCCTAAGATGTTCAGCCCCGATACGCTGGTGGGTTGGGCGGGTGGGTGTTTGGGAGTTTAACGTCCTTTTTCCACCAGTTAGCAGCCAGATTCGCTGGTGGGTTGGGTGGGTGGGTGTTTGGGAGTTTAACGTCCTTTTCCACCAGTTAAGTGTGATCTCAAAGACGGGACAACGAGGAAAAGGCCAGCACAAATATTTGGCCCCAGCCCAGAAATGCAAATGAAAGTATATTTATTTATGTATATAGTTCATATATTTGTTTCATATACCTATTTCACTTATTTATTTATTTCATCCATCTCATTCATTCATTTCATTTGTTCATTTCCTTTTATTTATTTCATTTCATTCTGTTACGTATCCTAGCACAAGTGTTTCGCTTTATCTTACAAAAATCTCTCCCTACTCACCCCAATCCATGTCTTCGGGGTCGGAGTTACATCCGTCGAACTTGACCATGTCCACTCCCCAGTCAGCAAACGTCTGGGCGTCCAGCTGCATGTGGAACTCACTGCCCGGGTACCCAGCACACGTCTTGCTGCCGAAGTCTTCATAAATACCCAGCTTCAGACCTCGTGCGTGCATCTGCAATGGGAAGTATTAGGCGTATAGTGACGCCATGAACGCCATGTGTTGCGCTACAGACCAGTAATAGCTTATGGGGCATGTAGTAGCAACTACTCTTAATATGGTACACATTTTTGGGTGGCCCCTTTTTAAATTTGAGTGCAGAGTGAAAAAATGGCAAGCTGGGGCTTTTTGTTCACTTTGTACATACCAGCTAATAGTATAATTCGGGAAAAATGAGCCTGGCTTGTGGACTATTTGTATTCATGCGCGGCTGGCACAAGAGGGTATGTGGTCGCTGCTTGCATTGCAACCCCCCACCCCCCAAAAAATAAAATAAAATAAAAGAAAATAAAAGAAAACAAAACAAACAAACAAACAAACAAACAAACAAAAAACCAAAACCAAAACCAAAAACAACAACAAACAAACAAAACAAAACCATCAAAAGACTCGGACAACTTGGCTGCTGGATATTTTGTGAGTTTTGGTGAGTTTTACAATTTTATAAGGTGTCATACGGAGCGTAATGTTTAATAGCAATATAGCGTTTTCTGTGAAATCTATCTGTGTTGCGTAGCCTTGTGTCGTTCATCTGACAGTGGTGTGATTTTGCCTGGAGAGCAACAGCAACAATGTTCATCCTTACAACAAGAACAACAACAACTGACAACAAGAACAACAAACCTAGTATTCATCCTTCACGTTAATGTTCATGCCTTTATCCAAGTTGTATTTGTTCCTGCTTCACTTTCGCTTTTGTGATATTTTGGGGTAAAGCGCGTTGCCGCGGCGCAACGCCAGCCACCAATGTAATTTGATTTTAATCTAAATTTGGACAGGAAAGCCTGAGGTTCTTGGTAGAAACACCCTGATGAGTAACAAGGGAGTCAAGTTGGTTCAGGACCCGAAAATGAAAAGCAAGACCTTCAAAGTCGCTAAATTTGACCTACAGCTGGACTACTGTGTCAACTTGACCTTTCGCGGGAGCCCATCGGAAATCTCCGCTGTATTTCTGGATAACCTACGTAATCAGCCAGAGCCTTTATGCCGCTTGGAAAGCGTTGTGGGTGCGGGACTAGTTTCCCATCCTGGTCACGTGACTCGGCCAGCCAACAGTCGTCGATGCCGACGTACTCGTAACCCACGTCTTTGTATCCCTCCGCCACGATTATGTCAGCCATCTGTTTGAAAAGGTTTTCACTGAAACACGCCAATGAGTTACGTTTCAACACAGGCAGTGGATAAGGGAGACTGAAAACCCCGAAGAATCATTGCCGCGGCATTGATCGCTACGCATGTTTTTGCTTGATAAACTACTTTTCGGTGTCCGTTCCGAAAGCATCATATTTTTTTTTTTTAAATCGTCGTAGCCGTTATTCATAGTGTTCAGTTTTGCGGCTTTCATTCAATGTGAATTTCGAATTTACAGATTTGTAGGTATTTCATCTAAAACCATTTTTTGTCTGAGAACAAAATTTTTTGGTCCGATTTTTGTGTGTGCAAATTTGCTTGATATACACACACAATGTATCTGGTCAAATCAGACTCCGGTGTCTTTCGTCCAAGAGTAAGGAGCGATAACAACAAATAAATGGTTGAGCTGGTAAAATCTTTTGCGTTGGAGATACGAAAATGTTTTGGTTTGGGTAGTTCGAAGTCAAAAATAGGTTGGCGGCAGTTGTTAAGAAAAGTGATGACCATGGGGCGGATCTCCTTTTTTCGGTTCTAATTACGACAATGTAAAAAAAGATTTTTTTTTTATAAACTTCTTTCCATTATTAGCCATATTTATATCACACACACACACACACACACACACACACACACACACACACACACACACACACACACACACACACACACACACACACACACACACACACACACACACTCTGTCTCTGTCTCTGTCTGTCTGTCTGTCTGTCTCTCTCTCTCTTTGTGCTTAAACTCACAAACACCCACCCACACCCACCCTCTATGTTTGTGCTGGCCTTTTTTCCTCGTTTCCCCGTATTTAATATCACCCTTACGTGGTGGAAAAGGACGTTAAACTCACCCACCCACCCTCTCTCTCTGTATGTACCTATCTATATCTATATCACTTTCAAGTTGGACGCAGCCGCTTTACACTGCATTATGACCTGATGCAGTTGTCAGGGTCTTTGACACAGTCCATGTTACAGCGGAACCTCTCCCAGTCCAGCCAACCCATGGGCGGAGTCCTGGCCAGTCCGTTGTCCAGACCGCTGACCACCACACCGCATAACACCAAAGCCGCCGCCACAAACAGCTGTTGCATCGCACTGTAGATCACTGATGATTATTTAAAATAAGAGTGTGCTCGTCTAAAACACTACATCGTAGAAAAAATAATTGTTTGCCGCAGCCTGTGTTTAACCTAGGGCTTAAAATGTTCCGCCTATCGGTGGATTTCCACCTTTGGCTAAAATTGTTTTTCGCCCAGAAAGATGTATTTCTTCCTTTGAAGCACTTAAAATAATGCCAAATGGCACAGATTTTAGTGTCATTCTCCTCCCACCCCCCAAAATGTTTACTCCTCTGAAACAAAATCATGCACAGAAGCTCACAATTGCACAGATTTCATTCTAATTACAAAAGATCCGGGGGAGTATGCCCCCAGACCCCCCCCCCCCCCCCAGCATGATTATGTGTCTGACGCACGCTCCTAGCTTTGTTACTCAGCCCGCAGACCCCCCTAGCATGATTATGTGTCTGACGCACGCTCCTGACTTTGTTACTCAGCCCCCAGACCCCCATCATGATTATGTGTCTGACGCACGCTCCTGGCTTTGTTACTCAGCCCCCAGACCCCCCTAGCATGATTATGTGTCTGACGCACGCTCCTGGCTTTGTTACTCAGCCCCCAGACCCCTCCTGGCATAATTATGTGTGACGCACGTTCCTGGCTTTGTTACTCAGCCCCCAGACCCCCCCTGGCATAATTATGTCTGACGCACGTTCCTGGCTTTGTTACTCAGCCCCCAGACCCCTCCTGGCATAATTATGTCTGACGCACGCTCCTGGCTTTGTTACTCAGCCCCCAGACCCCTCCTAGCATAATTATGTGTCTGACGCACGCTCCTGGCTTTGTTACTCATCCCCAGACCCCTCCTAGCATAATTATGTGTCTGACGCACGCTCCTGGCTTTGTTACTCAGCCCTCAGACCCCTCCTGGCATAATTATGTGTCTGACGCACGCTCCTGGCTTTGTTACTCATCCCCAGACCCCTCCTAGCATGATTATATGTTTGACGCACGCTCCTGGTTTTGTTACTCAGCCCCCAGACCCCCCCTAGCATGATTATGTGTCTGACGCACGCTCCTGGCTTTGTTACTCATCCCCAGACCCCTCCTAGCATGATTATGTGTCTGACGCACGCTCCTGGCTTTGTTACTCATCCCCAGACCCCTCCTAGCATAATTATGTGTCTGACGCACGCTCCTGGCTTTGTTACTCATCCCCAGACCCCTCCTAGCATGATTAAGTGTCTGACGCACGCTCCAGGCTTTGTTACTCATCCCCAGACCCCTCCTAGCATAATTATGTGTCTGATGCACGCTCCTGGCTTTGTTACTCATCCCCAGACCCCTCCTAGCATGATTAAGTGTCTGACGCAGGCTCCAGGCTTTGTTACTCAGTCACTTAATGTTATACACGTTCCTTCCTTTTGCTCTTTGGATCATTTTAAGTCCTCTTCACCATATCCTCTGTTTGTTTGTTTGTTTTTGGGAGGGGGGGGGGGTTGGTTGTTTTTTGTGGGGAGGGGGGCGGGGGTGGCATGTATGGAAAACGTGGTTTGCGAAAGAATTTGTTGGTTTGAAAATGTGTTGTTTTGTGCGTGTGCGTTTGTGGTGTAAGATGCAATATGCCAGAGGCGTGCAGTATGGGCCAAATTGCCAGTCAGCCTGGGGCTTTTGGAACAAGCAATGCAGAGGACAGACAAGCGCATGTTGCTGAAGATGAACGTGCACTAACCACACGTACAAAGCTGATAACATGAATAAAAAATGTCTTTGTGCTACGTTTGATTTCCCCCCGTTAAAATGTGTTCATATCTTTGAAAATTTGATACATAACTCACCTTTTTCTGCTGTGTCCAAACTGCAAAAACAGATGGGGCTTCTTTTGTACAGTGACAATTTTTTGTTTGTTATCTAAAACAGCGTCGTACTTGAACTTTCAAGTATACAAAACTAGGCCATCATTGTCTTGCATGGCAAGAAGGACATCATGTAAGTTTAGAAACTGATAAGCACACATCTGAGCACCAACAACCGATAAGGCCACATACGATTTTTTATGGAAAGGGAGGGATAATATTTTGACAATTTTTTGTTTGCTAACAGTGTCAGCTCCCGTCTTTTGGCGGGGAAAGAATGGCTCTATCAATGTGGATTAAGATGAACTTCAGGGCTCTATTCCTACCACGCACTGCAGAAAGACAGAAGTAGTACGGATCTCAGTTATTATGTTTCTCTAGTGCAGAACACACACACACACACACACACACACACACACACACACACACACACACACACACACACACACACGCACACACGCACGCACGCACACACACACACACCCTTCGCACCACGTGCTTTGAATGTGTTTATGTCCGGTGTGTGAGAGAGAATTCGTGTGATTCACGTGAGCGTGGGCATTGGGTTCAGTTAGTGGCGCTTTGAGCCATGTATAACTGGCATAACGCGTGTGTATCAATGCTCGTATTCAACTTCTACACGTATTGATCTGCTTATGCTTGATCGGCTGGTTACTCCGGGACCACATCGCTGTGGGCGGCAAGGTCCGGTCAGTGAATGAATACGATCATCAGAGCTCCTATACTGCCTTCCGACCTTTGCTATACTGACTGACTGATCTGGATCAAAGACACTGTGTATCTGTGAAAACGTTGTTCGAAGCAGTTGCACTAGTTACGCTATCTTCATGTAGACCGTTGTGTTTTATCAGGCAGTGTGTGCAAAGTATTTGGCCCTGGCGTACCCTTTTCATATACACGAAGGTCGGCTGTTACATGAGTTGACACACATTTTCATCGATGTGTCAACACACACACACACACACACACACACACACACACACACACACACACACACACACACACACACACACACCCCCCACAGACACAAACACAAACAGACACAGACACAGACACAGACACAGACACACACACACACACACACACACACACACACACACACACACACACACACACACACCACAGACACAGACAGACTGAAACGTAGACGGAGACAGAGACAGACAGACAGACAGACAGACAGACCGACCGTATTCTTCAACAAACAACGGGTTTCCTGTGACCTATCGATTGACACTTTTACACGTACTCATATTAGCCTATCCTAGAGACAGGTTTCCGACATTTTTAAACTGACATGCGCAACAAAACTGACACACAAATCCACACACCAAGCTCGTGGTGAGATCAGCCGAGTGACAGACAGACAGGGATGCTAATCATTTATTTTCATTATTTTAGGATAGGGTTGTCAGATACCGGAAGACATCACTTACACTCACTCCTGCTACACTGCCAAAGACTATAAAACTGACTACATTCAGCCTGAATCAATGAGGCTAATCAAGAAATGAGAGAGAGAGAGAGAGAGAGAGAGAGAGAGAGAGAGAGAGAGAGAGAGAGAGAGAGAGAGAATAATTCATTTTAACAGAATGTGGTTGGGCACTGGAACGTCATCACAAAGGTGCACAAGTGACCAGCAGGATGCCACTAGGGTTGACCCTGAAGTTGAAAGGTGACTGTGGCTTGAACTGTCCCATGGGCGTGCCGTCAAACACCTCGGTAACGTTGTAACCGTTGGAGTTGCTCAGGCCCAGCTCACCCAGTGTGGAGTTGAAGAGGTTGGGCATACCGTGGTCGCTGCTGTTTATAATGGCGATGGCGTAGCTGCCGTCCTGAGCCAGTTCTTTGCGCCAGACTTGAAATATGCCCTCACGACCCGCCTGCAGCATGAGACGAAGGAACGTTTTGGCTGAATGGCTGGTTGGTTGGTTGGTTGGTGGATTTGTTGATTGTTGTTAATGATGTTGTGGTTGATTCTGATGTTGTTGTTCAAAAGTTCTGGTCACAACTGGGCAGTGTACGAGTCCTGTGTCTTTGTCAGTGCGTTTGTGTGTCATTGTGAGCATGCATGCGTGCGTGTGTGTCTCGTGTGTGTGTGTGTGTGTGTGTGTGTGTGTGTGTGTGTGTGTGTGTGTGTGTGTGTAATGGGGGGGGGGGGGGGAAGGGGAGAGGAGGGGGTGGGAGAGGAAGGGGGTGGGGGATGGGAGAGGAGCCCGGGGGGGGGGGGGGGGGGGGTCGGATTTCATACCGGTGATGTTGTTTGAAGAATCCGTCTAGCCTGGTATCCCTTGGGATCTTGATTCAGGGCGATCGCTCCCTTATTCTGCAACAAGGCCTTGGACTCAGGGTCGATGTTCCGGAGGTCAACAGACATGTGGAGAGGAGCCGACAACATGGCCCACATGCCCATCTGTACACGCTGCTGCTCGTAACTCAGCCCAAAGTCGCCAACGATAAGCTGCAAGGACGGGAAGGTTGGTCGGCATAAATATTCATGATCTTCATAAATTTAGATCTGATACCGCCAGCGACGGGAACGACGCAATGAAAGCAAATACCTTGGAATCAGTGTCCAAGATCTTTGATGAAAGGTTTTAAGTTTTGGGTTCGCTTTAGCCTAGAGTCAGGTCCCCGCCACAAGTGTGATCAAGGACTGTAGATCCGCTATTATTTCCGTGCTCACAGATCGTTCTGAGCTGTTTTCGTGGTATCCATCACCACATCACTTACACAGTGACATCGTCTGTAATGCCAACATTAGTGTATTCGATGACGCGGCGACCACACTGAGCGTTCCAGAAGTGTGACAACAGTCGAAGAATTTGAATGTTCGACCGCTCGCGCAAAGTGTAAACAACACTGCATCGCATTACGAGCTGTACTAATCATCAAAACAGGGTATTTTGAGCATACTTACAAGCGGAACTGTTGCAAAACACAAGTGGCTGTAGCAAAGATGGAATTAGCCTGTTTAATGGAGAAAGAAAAGAAATGCTCCAGTTCACCATGTCAGGATCGCTGAAGCTGCCAGGTCCAGCCTTAGAGAGGAAGTCACCCGTGTTGTTGCCCCAGTAGTCGAGGATCTCCAGCACGCTGTCCCAGCTGTCCTGAATGTCGTTGTAGTTTCGCCACGTGTTGCACCCGTTAGCCACCGCCGTGTAGTTTATGGCCTGTGATGTGGGACAACAGAAACAGAAAGTGTACATGCGATCAGTGTGTGTGTGTGTGTGTGTGTGTGTGTGTGTGTGTGTGTGTGTGTGTGTGTGTGTGTGTGTGTGTGTGTGCGTGCGCGCGCGCGCGCTAAATTAGTACCAAAAGTTTCATTCTTACCATCCCTTGTTTCCTCTGGTACACGGACCACTCGCAAGAGAAAAGTATGGGGCGCCCTGTCTTGTTCAGGAAGAACTCCATAACAGGATAACCTGCACGGTGGAAACAGAGGAACAGAGTAAAACTGAGGAAATACCTCCAGATTTGTACTTGTGCTAACCACGTTTTTGCGTATATGCTGTGGGAATCCAGCCATACCCACGTAAATAGTCCGTGTTATTCAACAGGCACTCGGCAAATAAAAAGAAGAACCTCTTACGTCGAATATATCACAACTTTACGCCTAGCATGGTGGCGACTATTTCTACTGTTAATATGAACAATTCAAGCACCAATCTCAAAGTCACACTTCACTGATAAACCCCGATTTTCGAAATGTCCGCGGGGCGCGATAACTAGAAACGGAACTCCGGGACATGGGACCAAGACAACATCGAAAGCTTGCATCTCAGCCCAATCCAAATCAATGTCCACTTATTAAGCGAAGAGGTTCTCCCTTCCTAAAAAAAAGAAAAGAAAAAGTTCTGGTCTTTTAGCTAACGCTGTTGGGTCATATCCACTACGTTCCCTCAGCTCACTAATGCATGACGTCACAGGCGTTCATGCAGCTTGGCCTATTGCCAAAAAAAAGAAAAGAAAAAAAAAGCACACGGTATTCCCACTGGAAAGCGGCAACTCCGTTTGAATTCCGCCAGTCGCTGTGCGAAGCGTGTTCGTCACGTCAAGTGACCGAGATCTGACCCACTTCCGTTGGGTAAGGACAGATAATCAGACCAAGATATTCTATGAGAAATAACCCTGTTCGCTGTGCTAAACAGTACAGCAGAAACAAAAATGCTCAGATGAATACTGGCGTAGATAACAGCGCACGGCCAGGCCTTCACAACAGGTTCTTGACCTTACCATAATCAGCATCTCGTGGGTTGGAATAACACCCGTCGAACTTGAGCAGGTCGATCTCCCAGGAGGCGAAGGTCTGGGCGTCCTGCTGCATGTAGAACTCGCTGCCTGGGAAACCAAGACACGTGGTGTGACCGAAGTCTTCGTACATCCCGAACTTCAAGCCCTTGGAATGGATCTGGAAACAAACCCCAGAATTCGACTCTTTACAGAAGATCGCCCGTACACAAAAATATTTGAAAATTGTCTCTTTACTGGCTTTAACGGACATACTCCAAGATTATAGTATATTTTGTATTCCAATGGCAAAGACCTTTTCGGGAATTTTTTTAGTGAAACTGCATTTAAAATAGATATTTGAAAACTTTTCACTTTCACTGAACCATGAAAATTTAATGGCTGACGATCTCGGCGTACGTGAAAATTCGGGCGAATACGTGCGGTGGAAAAAAAAAAGAAGGTAGCAGCCTAAAATCTACCTCCCAAGAACCTCAAGTGACAATGATCTGAATGATGTGAAATGAAATCATATTCAGGTATTGACGTGAACTCCTAAAACCTTCGTCAGACAGCAGGGAAAAAGTGACGTCAGTGAAGGACGTCAGAGTGCTATTTTGATATAGTATTCCTTGAAAACAAAAACAAACAAGGTGGAATGATCCCATCGCATAAAGTTGTTTCTCCAAATTTCATGCCATTTTATCTGTTTTGTTGTTTGTTGATGTTTTCAGTTGTTGTTTTTCTTTCTCTCTTCAAATGTGACCTACCAAAGACACTAGACCCGCAACTCTATTGTGTCAAGTAAAGTTGGTTTATTCCTGACCCCGATAGGGGTACATGAATCAGTTGAATTACATACCTAACATCAACTCACTTCACACACACACACGAACTACATATCACACGGACATAGAACTGGAAGATAACAAACTAGGATCTAGGATGTTAGGAGAGAGAGCGAGAGAGAGAGAGAGAGAGAGAGAGAGAGAGAGAGAGAGAGAGAGAGAGAGAGATGACGTCAATTCCGTGAACTAAACATCTGACACCAGCCTCACTGACGCAGGTCGTCTGGCACTGTGACAGACGAGACGCTTGTTCGAAACTCGCTGGCGACTGACTTACCAACCTCTGTCTCTGTCTGTCTGTCTGTCTCTCTCTCTCTCTCTGTCTGTCTCTCTCTGTCTCTCTCTGTGCCTTGTCTTCTTGATCACCAGTGACTTACATAGTCTGCCAGAGCGTTCATACCGCTAGGGAATCGTTTAGGGTCTGGCACCAGGCTACCGTTGGCGTCTCTCTGTGGCGCCGGCCAGCAGGCGTCGATACTGACGTAGTTATACCCGGCGTCCTGATAACCCTCTTCCACCATGATGTCCGCCATCTGCTTGAACAGCTGCTCGCTGGAATAGAGTCTCGCGTTTAATATGGACGGCTACAGACCCAACACCACGGGCTTGGGGATCCGGGTTCAAATCCAAGCCGACGCAAGCGGGGTTTTTCCTACCTTTGTCGGCTAAGTTGTATTAGTTGTTTAAACGCCCGAAAATGAAAAAAGGCGCTAAATTTGACCATCGCCAGGTTTAAAAAAAAGTTTCTCAAAAGGGCCGGACAACGTTATCCTTCTTTTATAGGAGCCCACAAAGCTAAACAGACGAAGGAAAAATCGAAATGAATTTTTTAAAGCTAAACTATGTTTCCGCAGAATTTCTGATCTACCTTCAGTATGTGTGACTTTGCGAATATTTTATTTACAAATGTTTTTCTGGTTGTGAAGTGTTCACGAAAACAGTGATACCTGATGCAGTTGTTCGGATCTGCATCGCAGTCAATATTGCATCGGAAGCGTTCCCATGACAACCAGCCCATGGGTGGAGTTCGTGCCAGACCGTTGTCCAGCGCTGTCGCCATGGAGACGACCGTGGACAGCCAAACATAAACCTTCATCGTGCTGAACATAGATTATTAATATTGTTAGTGATATCTGTCGCGCGCGCGCACACACACACACACACACACACACACACACACACACACACACACACACACACACACACACACAGTGCGCACGCACACGCAATCAATCAAACACGCACCCGCGCACGCACGCACAAGTCGGCTGTGGAAACCTCGACCTCGAGTTTTGAAACAGATGTCACAGTTGCACGTAGAATAATTTCAACGGAATTGATTCAGGATGTTTCGAAAGTTACTTCTGTAAAACAGAACAAACAAAACTTCTACAAAACAACAGCGCATATCTTACCTTTGCCTTATAGACAGTCACTGCACATGTATGCGGTCAAAAGAATTAAATGTTGGTTTATTTATGGTGTGACCTAAATTGGCCTGGTTTATCGCAGATGGTGTCAAAAGGTGTTCCTCTTGGCAAGCAGGGACGTCCCAGCTCCAAGCCGTCAAAATATCAGGTAATATAGTATGAGATTTTTTTTAGGTCAAGGTCCCAGTCATTTATCTCCTCTGTGCAGCCAAGTAATCGTAATATACACCATTATTTCGTTTTACAAGTTTCTTCACGATGGGGAGGGGGAGGGAGCGGGGGAGGTAGAGTGTTGGACTTGCAATGCTCGGGTCGTGAGTTCGAATCCCGGCGTGGGCCAAATATTTGTGCTGGCCTTTTTCTCGTTGCCCCGTCTTCGATATCACCCATACGTGGTGAAAAAGGATGTTAAACTTCCAAACACCCACCCTCATCTTTGTTCACGAGGAGAAGTCGAGTGACGAAATGTGTGGAATTACGTATATCAGTTTCGTCATCAGTTGAGTGGTATAGTGGTGGTGGTGGTAGTGGTCTTGTCGTTGTCGTCGTTGACGTCGTTGTTGCTTGCTTGCTTGCTTGCTTGCTTGCTCGTTTGAGGAGAAGTCAGGTGGCCGAACTGGTCAGACTCGAGATCGCAAGTTCG
>JACVVK020000647.1:147500-192500 GCA_018292915.2 Batillaria attramentaria
ACAACAACAAACAAACAAACAAACGGGTTTAACGTCCTTTTCCACCACATTCGGGCGATATCAAAGACGGGGCAACGATGAACAAGCCAGCACAAATTTTTTTTTCCTTAAAGCCGGGGGGGGGGGGGGGGGGGAGATTTCCGACTTTATGAGATTTTTACTTCGGAGTAAGGTCATGCGATGATGGTGGGAGTAAGTTTGTCGTGTCAAGTTACACCGGCCTTCATCTTTACCTCGTGCTAAAAACAAAAGTAGTACGTCAGTCAGGGTGACATTCTTTGCACACACTGCCTGATATTAATACACAACAGCAGTACATGCAGATAACCTCACTAGTTCAACTGCTGCACTGAACTGACATTTTCGCATGTACACAACTGATTTCTTAGATCTAGATCAGTCAGTGCAGTAGGGTGGGAAGGCGGTATAGGTGCTTTGACAATCTTGGTATTCACCTTAGCAGTGTTCTTGGAGGTTTCTGTGCATTTGTGTCGCTCAAGCACGAAACCATCACACAGCATGGAAAGGGTGCGTGTCCGGAAAAAGTGCTCCAGCAGCTTTGCATCTAGGGGAGGTAACACATCCAACTTTGTTATTTATGCTCCGAGTAATTTCCCTTGGACTAAGACCGCGGCGTTCCTGCTGCTGCACGTGTGTGTGTGTGTGTGTGTGTGTGTGTGTGTGTGTGTGTGTGTGTGTGTGTGTGTGTGTGTGTGTGTGTGTGTGTGTGCGCGCGCCTGCGCATTGACGGTATTTCTTTTGTTACCACTTGTCCTTGCGTATGCTTTCAATACTGATTTGCAAAGGTGTCCATGGCATATAACACTGATTATGCTGACTTAAACTGATATCGAACCGTTCAAACGGCCGAACAACAGCAGTGGGAGGAAAACACACACACACACACACACACACACACACACACACACACACACACACACACACACACACACACACACACGTCCGCACGCACACCGCCGGGCAGACTGAATACATCAAGTTAAAAGAACCAAAATAACATTAATCAGTGATTTCATTTCAGTTATCACGTACAGGGTACATACAAAATCCAACACACGGCTCAGCTTTCTGTTTAGCTCATCTCCCTCTGCAAAAGAAAAATTAATCTGTTATTGCTAATAGATAAAACGCCTGTACAATAACGTGTCCGACATTGCAGAATCTGTTCTACAACTACACTAGAGAAACCTTAAGAACTGTAGTCTGAGTGTGTCGAAATACTGTTGAGGGGTTTGATCATGAGGCGTGCAGATAGACTAGGAGGTACGTACATCCGGGACAGGGCAGTATTAAAGCCTACGAGGTGAAAAACTGTCGCTTCACAAAGCTGTAAGACTGTTTGTGGGATAGAAGGATGTTTCATTTGGCCATTGCAACTGCTTTCGTGACTTTGTTGCTTCTAATATTAGAGAAATACGATTTTCTTTCAGTCTACGGTCCATTCCTGAAGAGACTGGGACCAGACAAAGCTTCTTAAAATAATCAGTGCCGTCTAGCTAGTCCTCAGTCCCCAAGTACTATGGGGGGTGGCCGGGTCCTACAACTTTATGACACCGGCACCAGCACATCAACTTCCAGCTTCACGTGCAGAGAATTCCGTGCCCGGATCAGTCGGACTTATTAGTCGATCTCCTCTGGAGATATCAATACCAGTACTCCTAGATTAGATGTCGTTGGTGGGTGGGTGTTTGGGGGGGGGGGGGGGGTTAACGTCCTTTTCCACCACATACGAGCGATATTTACATGTAAATGGGTTACGCTGCTCAGCGAAGTCCTCCGTACGAAGTCCTACTAAATCTCACTAGTGCCTAGTTTACGGTTCCGGATGAGCGGTACGCTTACTTTTTCATACACCTTTATTTCATGTTTTTATTTTTTTTGTTATGTTTCTGTTGCTTAGTTGTGTTCTTGCATTTTGTCTGTGTAACTTGTGTATGCAAGTCAGGTGAATTGGCCTCCTGGCGTCTAATGCACCAACCCCGCCTAACCGAAGGCTGGCCTTGAGTCATGGCTTTTGACTTAGTTGACTTTAGCCTAAGTCGCCGCCAGTTTCTTATGCATGGACCGAGACACTGGTCGAGACAACGGAGTCAAAAGCGTGCCGGCCAGTGCAATGACGTCATGCATTCCTGTGTGTGGAATTCCCGGGCATTCCTAGGAATTTCGCGCTGTGCGCCGATGTCCGAACACCGTTTCCTCTTTCCCGCGTGTTGTTTTCGGTAATCGTCTGCTATTTGTTTATGGAAAGAAGATTGTATTTCTTATGAAGATGGAGATGAGAATGAAAATGAGTATGAAAGATGATTTGAAGTGTGTATCAGTATACGTGTGTGTTGGTTGGTGTTTATCAGTGTGAGTGTGTGTTGGTTTGTTAGGTGTCTGTAGAAGTGGTGTGCGTGGACGTATGTATGGGTCAGTGTGTGGCTGGGTTTGGAAGGAACGTTTTTATGTTGTTTCCATAGTAATGGAAACAACATCATACGACGGGCTATATTTTCCACGTTCATAGGCAAGCCTCTGTGTTACAAACGCACGTCACTGCCGATCTCCCGCACAGACGATTTTGCAAGTGTAACTCTGACAATGACGTAAGAAGCGTGCGTCTCCGATGCTGACGTGTATGGTGCAGCGAACGCACTTCTCGCTCCTACTATACATAGATAATGAGCCTGAGGTGCCATAAAAAAATATACAAAAAAATTAGAAAAATTCACTGCAGCCGTTATCGTCAGTTGACTCGAAAATTTGTACTCACAGCACATTTCCTCTACAAGCCACACGCCGCCTCACAAACATCGAAGAAGAGACGCACGCGCACTGACGTAAAGTAAGTGCGTCATGTCTGATTGACGTGATGCTGTTTTTTCTTGGGGGTGTCTCGCCACTTTCTTTCCGAATTCCTCTGTTTGGAGACGTGGTGTATTTTACTTCTGCTATGTCGCCATCTTCGTGCAATCGCAGAGAAGACACGGGATACAACAGAATACAACTCCAATACTTTATGAACAGAATATGCACGGAGAACAAATTCATGAAAGAAGAAGAATCCAGAACGCTGTGCAGGGCTGCTTACGTACTGAACAGGTCAGATCTAGAACATTCCTCAACTTACTGGAAGGTTCGAAATCTTTCCAAGGTGACGTAATCTACTGACGTTACTGCACCAGCATGTTCTGGGATGGTCTAGAAATTATTTTGCATCGAAATGCAGTATCTTTTCGCGATCTCTACAACTTGACATGTGGAAAGTGGGAATTTCAGTGGGTTTCGTTTTTGCCACTGACTCACACTCAGAAGGATAATATGTGTGTGTGTGTGTGTGTGTGTGTGTGTGTGTGTGTGTGTGCGTGCGTGCGTGCGTGCGTGCGTGCGCGCGCGCGCGCAAGCGCACGTCTAAGGGTCGGTGCACACTAGCGTCGGCGCTACATCGCACGCACCACGCGTGTAGCGCCTTGCGTGCTGCAAGCACAGTGAAGCTCTCACACGTGGAGTAACGCGCGCCGCGTGCAGTGCTTCTATTCGGAGATCTCGCCACGAGTCAGTGCTTCTGAGTGTGCGATGGAATGCGAAATATTAGGGATCTG
Organism: Batillaria attramentaria; assembly: GCA_018292915.2. Classification (NCBI taxonomy): domain Eukaryota; kingdom Metazoa; phylum Mollusca; class Gastropoda; family Batillariidae; genus Batillaria; species Batillaria attramentaria. Next base: position 151,106 of record JACVVK020000647.1, read on the forward strand.
AAACGTATCATAAACTTCAGGCTGCTTGTTCGCAGTCTGAATAGAGACTGGTGATCGAGGCCACGATTAATTGATAGAATTTAGCTACAACAAACCCGGCTTTGCTGTAGAATGATATCGTAGACTGGGACGATGAGAGATCAGTGACAACCCCGGCCGGCGGTTCAGTTGTGTCTAGTTTTATTTACTCCATTTATGTATTTACCGTAGTGTGAGTCAGCGGAGAGTGACACAACAAAACGGCATACCCGTCGACTGTGATATGAATCGAGCTGAAAATTGTAGAGGTTTTCCTGTTCACGATACAGGTCGATGAGGCGAAACATTTCGTCTTCGCGCAATTCCGCCATCTTGGAAGAGAAGAGGATGGCGAGTCAGCCCTTGCTGGCTGGCTCTTCTGATTGGCTGAAACCACGCTACACGCGCGCGTCAAGCGCGCCGAATAGAACAGTTCCTATCGCCGCGCGACAGAATTTTTCAATCGTGCTACGCCTGTCGCTTCGCGCTTCAAGGGGTTGCATACGTAGACGCGCGACAAAATTTGCTGCACGCGTGGCGCGACAATGTCGCGTGACGCCAGTGTGCAAGGGCCCTAAGGCAAGAGAGAGACTGAGGGTCTCTTCTCCGATACCAGTAAGGGCCGGTGCACACTAGCGTCGGCGCTACATCGCACGCACCACGCGTGTAGCGCCTTGCGTGCCTCAAGCACAGTGAGAGCTCTCACACGTGGAGTAAACGCATGCCGCGTCATCTGGCCACTGACGAGCCAGTGCTTCTGAGTGTGCGATGGAATGCGAAATTAGGGATCTGAAACGTATCATAAACTTCAGGCTGCTTGTTCGCAGTCTGAATAGAGACTGGTGATCGAGGCCACGATAACTTGATAGAATTTAGCTACAACAAACCCGGCTTTGCTGTAGAATGATATCGTAGACGATGAGAGACCCGGCAGTGACAACACACGGCGGTTCGGTCAGTGTGTATAGTTTTATTTACTCCATTTACGTATTTACCGTAGTGTGAGTCAGCGGAGAGTGACACAACAAAACGGCATACCCGTCGACTGTGATATGAATCGAGCTGAAAATTGTAGAGGTTTTCCTGTTCACGATACAGGTCGATGAGGCGAAACATTTCGTCTTCGCGCAATTCCGCCATCTTGGAAGAGAAGAGGATGGCGAGTCAGCCCTTGCTGGCTGGCTCTTCTGATTGGCTGAAGCCACGCTACACGCGCGCGTCAAGCGCGCCGAATAGAACAGGTCCTATCGCCGCGCGACAGAATTTTTCAATCGTGCTACGCCTGTCGCTTCGCGCTTCAAGGGGTTGCATACGTAGATGCGCGACAAAATTTGCTGCACGCGTGGCGCGACAATGTCGCATGACGCCAGTGTGCAAGGGCCTTTAGCAATCGTCTGTCAGTCAGGTCTGCGGGAAGTAACTCTGTCAAAGGGGAACGACTTTATTACAAGAATTCATTCACCCATGTAGAACCTCGCATACGCCAAAAAGTTTGTGACGTCAACCAGCTAGGCGAGCTCACACGACCTCATGTGTTTGGGGTTTTTGCAAGTGCATAGAGGCACGGAAAGGGTTTACAGTACTTTCTTTATATGTCAGCATGCTTAATGTCAGAGAGCTTGCGTTCGTGTGCGCGCGGGCTGCATACATGGGGCCAAATATTTGTGCTGGCCTTTTTCTCGTTGCCCCGTCTTTGATATCACCCTTATGTGGGGGAAAAGGACGTTAAACTCCTAAACACCCACCCTCTCTCTCTGCCTCTCTCTCTCTCCCTTCTTCCCCCACCCGGCCCCACCCCCAGTCACGTGGCTGATCGGTCGAGGTCGTAGAGGATCTAGTGTCATTGGAAGAACTTGGAGAGGGGAGAACCGGCAACAATAACAACAAAACAGACAAGAGAAAATGAAGTTTGGAGAAACAACTTTGTAGGACGGGGCCGTTCCTCCTTGTTTTGTTTTTTTCCTTTCTGACAAAAATGAGTAAGTCGAAAGCTTATGCGAGGGCAGGTCCGATGACGCTTAAATAAATAAATACTACACACACACACACACACACACACACACACACACACACACACACACACGGCACACACACACACACACACACACACACACACACACACACACACACACACACACACACACACACACACACACACACACACACACACACACACACACACACACACACACACACACAGAGGTCAGATGAATCCCCTGTAGGATGTGTAATTATTTGTGAGTGTCCGTCGAGCGACCTTACATACCACAGCAGACAGACAGTCGATTCAACGCATCACAACTATTTAGAGAGAGGGGAGGAAAACATAACCATCACAATGCATGCATCTGTCGCACAGCTGGGCAGAAAGCGTCAAACGCAAGTGCAGCGCACTATGAAAATATATTATTGATGTTTATCAGTACTGAACCTGAAAGCCTCTATCACCAGATAAGTGGAATACGCACGTGAAATATATGTTTTGTGTAATAAATTTGCAATAGTTTTGTAGCTTCGAAAACAGGTAAGTGAGGGATACGCACTTAAAATAAGATGTCTGAATATTTATGAGTAAACAGCTGGAGAGAAGGGGTCTTTCCAACACCCTACTCTACTTGTGCTTCGGGGTGCTGGAAATGCGAGTTGAAATATAATTTACTGTATATTGTAAGCAATCAGTTATGTTGGACGTTATATTGTGAGTACAGGGTCCAAGCAAAAGCCACCGTTCAAAGTGTTACTGAAATTTATTTCTATTTCTTTGAAGGTTCTGAATTGGATTTGAGTTTCATTCTCCTTGCTAGACACTCTCAAATTATTAAAGAGATATTTGTAAAACTAGAATTACTTGGTGTGAAGATAGGAACATAAACAGGAGAATTGTTATCCAGCTTACGTTCTAGACCAGATACTTTGGGCCCCTTCAAGTAACGCTAGTCTGATACCACGTGTACACAGACAACGAATTTTGTAACTTTCCTGTCCTTCTCATTGATGACAGCGTTTGAAAAGTATCCATAGACGCAGAAGATCTGATTGGGTGGGGAATCAACGGGGAAAAAAAGAAGGGGGAACAACGGACAAAGGCATGAACGGCAGCAAGATTAGGGTATTCTACATGTGTGCGTATTCTTCTGTGGCTGTGAATTGGAAGGATACTGAAAAGAGTGTTCCAAAAAGAAATGTCGTAGTGGAAGAAGAAAAGCCATGTGTATGTTATCATTATTTTGTGCTACAGAGAGTCACGACGGTAATATCTGCTAGACAAGCTACAAAAAGTCCAAAACTCTGCGGCAAGGCTTGTGTTTAGAGTGAGGAGATCCGAGCGTGTCACACCCCTCCTCAGAGAACTGCACTGGCTTCCTGTCAGAGCAAGAATTCAGTATAAAGTGGCCACTATATGCTATAACTGCATCACTGCCTCCTGTCCTTCATATCAGGGCTGCTTACGTACTGAACAGGTCAGATCTAGAACATTCCTCAACTTATCGGAAGGTTCGAAATCTTTCCAAGGTGACTAATCTACTGACGTTACTGCACCAGCATGTTCTGGGATGGTCTAGAAATTATTTTGCATCGCAATGCAGTATCTTTTCGCGATCTCTACAGCTTGACACGTGGAAAGTGGGAATTTCAGTGGGTTTCGTTTTTGCCACTGACTCACACTCAGAAGCATAATGTGTGTGTGTGTGTGTGTGTGTGTGTGTGTGTGTGTGTGTGTGTGTGTGTGTGTGTGTGTGTGTGTGTGTGTGTGCGTGCGTGCGTGCGTGCGCGCGCGCGTCTAAGGAGAGAGAGAGAGAGAGAGAGAGAGGGTCTCTTCTCCGATACCAGTAAGCAATCATCTGTCAGTCAGGTCTGCGGGAAGTAACTCTGTCAAAGGGGAACGACTTTATTACAAGAATTCATTCACCCATGTAGAACCTCGCATACGCCAAAACGTTTGTGACGTCAACCAGCTAGGCGAGCTCACACGACCTCGCATACGCCAAAAAGTTTGTGACGTCAACCAGCTAGGCGAGCTCACACGACCTCATGTGTTTGGGGTTTTGCGAGTGCATAGAGGCACGGAAAGGGTTTCCAGTACTTTCTTTATGTCAGCATGCTTGATGTCAGAGAGCTTGCGTTCGTGTGCGCGCGGGCTGCATACATGACACAACGACTACGACTGTGACTACAGCAAGTCATTGAATGGAAACAACATATTGGGCTGGTGGCCATCTTGTTCTGCAGTGTAGTGAAGGTAAGAGTGGTCTGTGTGATCTGTTTGGTGTGGCGTATGTGGGTATTGTGTATGGGTGTCGTGGTTTTGGTGCAGGGTATTTGAGGTGTGATAAGGATGATGTGGGTGCTGATGTGGATGTGAATGGTGTGTGCGTATGTGTGGATGAGGGTGGTTTGGATGCGGATGTGGAAGATGGTGGTGTAGGTGTAGGTTTACTTGATGAGGGTGGTTCAAGGTGTATGTGTGGATGAGGTTGCTGGTTTGGTTGAAAGTGGTGCAGATGTGGATGAGTGTGAGGGTAGTGTAAGTGTATATGTGGATGGGGGTGGTGCAGATGTAGATGTGGGTTGTGTGTGCACAGGTTCAGGTGTGGATGCAGGTGTATGTGTAGGTGTGGGCATGCGTAAGCGTGGTGGTAGAGGTGTGTTGTTGGTGCATGCGTCAAGTATTGTCATGTGTGGTGTTCCTGTGTGATCATGTGTTTTAATCTGTCCGATTATGTTGTCTGTAAGCAGTGTTGTGGTATGATTGTAGGTCCATTATGCGGTGTATTAGTGCACTTTTGATTCTGAGGTTGATGTCTGTAAGTAAGTTTTGCATGAAGAAGTGTGTTGCGCCTGGGAGTGTGAGATGTGGTGCAATGGCTTAGGACAATTTCAACAAGATGGCCACCAGCCCAATATGTTGTTTCCATTTAATCACCTGCTGTCGTCACGGTCGTTCTTTTGTAATGCCATGTATTCGGGAGCACACACACACACACACACACACACACACACACACACACACACACACACACACACACACACACACACACCACTCTCTCTCTCTCTGAAAGGAAACAACTGACCGGGATTGTCAGACCAATCTTGGTTTTGGAAGAGAGACGTCAAGTTGTTTTCTTTGAAATCTATGACGTTTTTCCTCATTGGGTTGACGCATAATACATTTGACGTAATAACTTTGACTCGGATACAATTCTTGCAATGAAAGCAGCCCCATGAAAATTGAAGTGTTGCTGCTGCGCAGTGTAAAGATCGAATTTATACCGGCTCAATGTGTTTAACAGACAAGTCTGCGCGGCGAACGTTTTTATGTTGTTTCCATAGTAATGGAAACAACATCATAGGACGGGCTAAATTTTCCACGTTCATGGGCAAGCATCTGTGGTACAAACGCACGTCACTGCCGATCTCCCGCAGAGACGATTTTGCAAGTGTAACTCTGACAATGAAGTAAGAAAACGTGCGTCATCGATGCTGACATGTACGGTGCCCCGAACGCGCTTCTCCTCCTCAGTGAGTGCCGTCTGTGCGTATGTGTGTGCGTGCGTGCGTGCGGCTGTGTGTGTGTGAATTGTGTCCAGGCCCGTTTCTTCGAAAATACTCAACCGAATGGCTTCAAATTTGGGATATCCAAATATATCAAAATGTTACATTAGAGGAACCAAGCGTGTGATGATTGCTTAAGTGATTTGGGAGTTATCGCCCTTTTGAGACAAGTTGGTTGTCTTTCGTTTACAGGCGTAATATTTATTTAAATCACTCAATTTTTTGGCAGTAGATAGCTTGAACACGGACTCTGAACAGAGTTACTACTAGAAAATGGTCGCTCTTATAGTTTTCATGTAAACCGAGCCTGAGTTGACATTGCATGTGAACCCAGTTCAGATGCCTATTTCTCCGAAAATACTGAACCGATCGATTTCAAATTTGGGGTTTCTAAATGAATCAAGATTGTTGAATAGAAGGCCCGATCCAGGTACGATTGCACACACGATTTGCGAGTTATCGCCCTTTTCAGAAAAAGTGGCTTTCTGGCGTTTAAAGGCGTAATATTTACCTAAACCACTCCATTTTCTGGACATAGATAGCATGAATACGGACTCTCAACTAAGTGAATTTTGGAGGTTGTCGCTTTTATACGTTTGGCGTAAGCCGTACCTGATGAAAGTGCTGGTGAACACACTTTAGATCTCAAAATCGCTCCTACTATACATAGATAATGAGCCTGGGGTGCCATAAAAAATATACAAAAAAATTAGAAAAATTCACTGCAGCCGTTATCGTCAGTTGACTCGAAAATTTGTACTCACAGCACATTTCCTCTGCAAGCCACACGCCTCACAAACATCGAAGAAGAGACGCACGCGCACTGACGTAAAGTAAGTGCGTCATGTTTGATTGACGTGATGCTGTTTTTTCTTGGGGGTGTCTCGCCACTTTCTTTCCGAATTCCTCTGTTTGGAGACGTGGTGTATTTTACTTCTACTATGTCGCCATCTTCGTGCAATCGCAGAGAAGACACGGGATACAACAGAATACAACTCCAATACTTTATGAACAGAATATGCACGGAGAACAAATTCATGAAAGAAGAAGAATCCAGAACGCTGTGCAGGGCTGCTTACGTACTGAACAGGTCAGATCTAGAACATTCCTCAACTTACTGGAAGGTTCGAAATCTTTCCAAGGTGACGTAATCTACTGACGTTACTGCACCAGCATGTTCTGGGATGGTCTAGAAATTATTTTGCAGTAGGCCTATCTATTCGCGATCTCTACAACTTGACATGTGGAAAGCGGGAATTTCAGTGGGTTTCGTTTTTGCCACTGACTCACACTCAGAAGCATAATGTGTGTGTGTGTGTGCGTGTGTGCGTGTGCGTGTGCGTGCGTGCGTGCGTGCGTGCGTGCGCGCGCAAGCGCGGGTCTAAGGCGAGAGAGAGAGAGAGGGGGTCTCTTCTCCGATACCAGTAAGCAATCGTCTGTCAGTCAGGTCTGCGGGAAGTAACTCTGTCAAAGGGGAACGACTTTATTATGTACAAGAATTCATTCACCCATGTAGAACCTCGCATACGCCAAAAAGTTTGTGACGTCAACCAGCTAGGCGAGCTCACACGACCTCATGTGTTTGGGTTTTTGCAAGTGCATAGAGGCACGATAAGGGTTTACAGTACTTTCTTTATGTCAGCATGCTTGTTGTCAGAGAGCTTGCGTTCGTGTGCGCGCGGGCTGCATACATGACACAACGACTACGACTGTGACTACAGCAGGTCATTGAATGGAAACAACATATTGGGCTGGTGGCCATCTTGTTTTCGTTTCTACTCTCTTATTCTTGTTTTTCTTTTTCCTTTTCTTTTCCTTCCTTTCCCTTTGTTTTTCTTTCACGATTTTTCTTCCTGTTTTGAAATTCGAGTTTCCTTTATTTCCTGTAGTTTTGAGGATCCGGAGGACGTGTTATTAGTGTCATAGACTTTTTTAGACCTCACTCTTTTAGAAGCACTGTCAGTGCCGATGGTTCTTGGAATTGTGTCACGCCCAAAGCCACCTTTTTTTCTCTATTTTTTTTTCCTAACACTACTGTGTTTTGACGCTTTGTTCAGAAGTATTAGCTATTTCTTAGAACAACAACAACTATTCTAGATCAAGAAAACTCGGAAATGGCTGTGGGCCTGACATTCGAAAAAACTCGAAAATGGCTGTGGCCTGGCATTCGAGAAAATTCGAAAACGGAAGGGAATGCATCTTTTCACGTGTCCTGGCGCTCTACAGACCTCGTTGTTTTGTTTTATTTTTCATTTCCAGTGAATAAAAATAACACTACAAGATGAAGATGTTTCTGGTCCTCGCTTGTCTCGTCGCTTGTGTCATGGCTGTCTCCATCCAGAAACGGGATATCACCATCACCGTGCCTGATGGTATGTACTGCTCACATTGTCTTTCTAGTGTCTATGAGAAATGTAGGACAAGTTGGTTTTTAAAAAAAAACTAAGAATCTTTGTTTGCCTGTCAGATTCTTATCCGAGACAGTAGTAACCGGCTCTATTCCAACAAGAATTTACATTTTGGTTTTTTGTTGGTTTATTGTTGTTGTTGTCGTCGTCGTCGTGTTTTGTTGTTGTTTGTCATTTTTGGGGTATCCCACGGTTTCATATCCTTGGGAACTACAATACGACAAAATTAATATAGGACACGAATGTTGTCCTGAGTATCGTCCATTGTGGCGCAGGATGAAAGAAAAAATGCCCGCCTTGGTGAGAAAGTAATGGGACATTTTGAAAATGAATAGGTCCTTCACCAATGTCCGACGCCGACATATAGCCCTGGTAAGGCTGGTACCCCAAATGTTTAATACGCGCGTATGAAATCGGGACGTAAGGCAGCTTTCGCTCGTGGCCTACTTATTGCTGCTTTCCGTACCCTTACCTGTGTTTACAAAAAAAAAAAAAAAAAAAAGCAGGGCAAGCTCTATCGGAGACTAAAGGACCACGAGTTGACAGAAGGAACTGACCACACAAGCTTATGTGCCATTTTGATCTGCCTATGTCACCGTGCATGTGACTGCTGGGTGAGCCGTGGTGTAATACTAGTAATAGGCAGCGCGTCGGACTTACCCGCTGCGCTGCTGAACGGCCGTCACCGTTGTCACGCGTGGGTGCGAGCCCAGGTCGAGCTTGTGATATGTGATACCGGTTTTTCTTGGTTATCGGGCTGCTCTTTGGGGGTTTCTCCGGGTTATCCGGCTTTCCTCCCCCAGCAAAATTGAAAAATAGGATAAGTTGGTTGGGTGGCGCTGCACAGCGGCGACGCGCTTCCCCTGGAAAAAGCAGCCCAAATTTCCCGAAAAGGATAATGAAGTAATTTTAAAACATATTGCATTAAATGCAGAGGGAGACAAACTGGACCACTGTAACCACATGTCCGGGCCGGTGACGCTGCAAGGTTGCTACAACTGTTGCGTGAACCAACATTTCCAGCTGGACACTTCACTCTTCGCCTGTCACCTGATCTGCCAGGGCCAACACAGCGTTTAGACACTGAGTCAGTCAAGGTAACACTTTCGACAGTTCTTTCTTTTCCCGCACACAACTTGTTTTCTCAAACGTTGTAGTTATTGTTGTTCGTCTATCGGTGTCATTGAAGGCCACGATGTCTACTGCAGACGCACTGGTTTTGATGTGTCCGACGGCGGAAGGTGATCGACTAATAAGTCCGATCCGGGCGCGGAATTCTCTGCACGTGAAGCTGGAAGTTGATGTGCTGGGGCCGGTTGCACTGCTTCAGCCTAACTATACATCTCTTACGCCCGACTAAACTCCTTACGCGGGTATAGTTAGTCTGTTGATTTAAGTCCGTTGCTCTGCTAGTGACTAGGCCACGGACTAGCTACGCCTGGACTAACTGCTACGGACTAAGCCAGCGTCAAAAAGTTGGAATGGCCCCCGCGCTGAAACGAGAGGAATGAGGTATATTTCTATTTATAAACCGAAGGGAAGTAACTCGGCACTTGTGTGTCAGTGTGTATTGTGTCATGGTTTGTGCTGCGTGTTCTGTGTTTGTATCTGCGGTGGGTGTTATGGTGCTTATTGAGTGTTGTGTGTTTGTGTCCGTGGTGTGAGCAGTTGTGTGTGTTGAGGTGTGAGCTGGGGTGTGTTCCGGTGTTGTGTAAGTAGAAATATTGTCAGGTGATGATGATGATGAGAGTGAAGATGGATAAATGATATTGATGGATGAGGATGATGCTTGTGGTGAAGTCATTTCTGTGGAATGAAAAGTAAGAAGTTCGGTAAATGTGGATGTGTCTGTAGTTCTTTTCTCTTAATTGTGGAGAGAAGAGAAATGGTTGGAGGAGAAACGAAGAAAAAGGGTTGGGGGGGGGGGGGAATTAGGGGGTAGGGTTGGAATTTGTTTGTTTGTTTGTTTTTTTTTAATTTCCGGAAGGTGGTAAATAGGGATTGGTGGGTGAGGAAGGGAGAGTACCCATAAAAATCTTGACCGTAGCGGGACGCGTTTCGTCGGACTTTCACCGGCTCATCAGCCGCTTTTGGTCAAGACAGGGGAGAAGGGAGCTAAGGGTAAGGATGGAAGCAGGACGAGTAAACTATGGCGCAAATTTAAAACAAGATGTAGCGATTGAGACTTTGACTTAATTACCCAGTGTCGTGGAAGCCGTTCATGGTTTAGAAAGGAGTGAATACTTACTGGAAGGATTTACAGTGAATTTGAAGTTAATTACTGAAAGAGTTAAGAAAATTTTATTATTTAAGTGGTTATAAGTGAAACTACTTGTGTGTGTGTGTGTGTGTGTGTGTGTGTGTGTGTGTGTGTGTGTGTGTGTGTGTGTGTGTGTGTGTGTCAGTGTGTGTGTGTGTGTGTGTGTGTGTGTGTGTGTGTGTGTGTGTGTGTGTGTGTGTGTGTGTGAGGTAAAAAGTACTTACAAGAAAGTGAGGAGGGAACGTGCAGGAAGAGGCTTGTGAGATAAGTGAAAAGATGCAAAACTTTGGATAACGAATCAACTTAATTTTTGCACATCCTGCATCCCGCATCGCAGTTCCTAAGTAAGCCGGCTACTTAGTCAAGCCTTACGCCTACCCAGGAGGTGGCGTAAATTTAGGCCACAGCGAAGGGTCTAAAATGTGCTAGTCGGAAGCCGTGCAACGGCCGTAAAGATAGTCTACTCATCGGCCGTTCCTACGTCCGAACTAAGGTCTTATACCCAAGCAGTGCAACCGGCCCCTGGTGCCGGTGTCATAAAGTTGTAGGACCCCCATAGTACTTGCGGACTGAGGACTAGCTAGACGGCACTGATTATTTTAAGAAGTTTTGTCTGGTCCCAGTCTCTTCAGGAATGGACCGTAGGCAGAATGAAAATCGTATTTCTCTAATATTAAAAGCAACAAAGTCACGAAAGCAGTTGCAAATGGCCAAATGAAACATCCTTCTATCCCACAAACAGCCTTACAGCTTTGTGAAGCGACAGTTTTTCACCTCGTAGGCTTTAATACTGCCTTGTCTCGGACGTACGTACCTCCTAGTCTATCTGCACGCCTCATGATCAAACCCATCAACAGTATGTCGACACACTCAGACTACAGTTCTTAAAGTTTCTCTCGTGTAGTTGTAGATCAGATTCTGCAATGTCAGAGACGTTATTGTACAGGCGTTTTATCCATTAGCTATAACAGATTAATTTTTCTTTTGTAGAGGGAGATGAGCTGAGATGAGCTGAAAGGAAAGCTGAGCCGTATGCTGGATTTTGTGTGTACCCTGTACCTGATAACTGAAATATAATCATTGATGTTATTATGGTTCTTTTAATGTATTCTGTGTGCGTGCAGACGTGCGTGTGTGCTGGTGTGTGTGTGTGTGTGTGTGTGTGTGTGTGTGTGTGTGTGTGTGTGTGTGTGTGTGTGTGTGTGTGTGTGTGTGTGTGTGTGTGTGTTCTTGCTACTGCTGTTGTTCCGCTTGAACGGTTCGAGAATTTAAGTGAGTGTGATATTACATGAACACGTTTCTTAGTGCAAATAAATTATAAACAAGGTAAAGTGATGACAAAAGAAATTCAGCGCACCATCTCTCACTCTCTCTCTCTGAGTAGAATTCTTTCTTTTTCTCTCTACTAAGAACAAGAAACAAGTGTAGTTGTAGACCATATTCTACACACACACACACACACACACACACACACACACACACACACACACACACACACACACACACACAGAGACAGAGCTTAAAACAACAACAACAACAACAACAACAACAACTCAAAATACAATTGATAACAGTCCCTATGCCGTAAACAAAAAACAAAAAACATGACCTCAGCACTGAGTTCCTTCTACTTGCTTCTTTGCTCTCCCAGTGCCTTCTTATTTTTAGAACGAATGGTTGTTTGGGTTGGAACGGATGGTAGATGTTTTATCTTCTACTACGTCAATGCATGAACACAACACAGTATCATTTCCTTTTCTCCAGATGGTTACTGTGGCCATCACTCGATCTATCATTATCAGCAGGCAAATCAAATGCGCACCCCCCCCCCCCCCCACGCACACACACACACCCCCCGCCACCAACACCCCCCTCACCCCCCCCCCCAAAAAAAAAAAAAAAACAAAACAAACAAAAACAAAACAAAACAAAACCAAAAAAAAAAAAACGGAGAGGAGAGGACCGGAAACGATATCGATATCTTTCCTGCCTCATGTCCAGGAGATGCTATGAGGGGAGATAACATCCCTGGCATATGTTAGTGTCACTTGCACTCACGGAGTGCAACAGGTGAGTGATCTTCGTTGCTGATTTTTTTTTCTTCTTTTTAAAGCCAGGGCCAGGTTTAATGATATGAAGTGTGATGGGATTTTTATTTGTTAACCCGACGCCAGGTATAATGATCTGATGGAGATGGCAGTCCGTCTGTCCTTTACCAACAGCCTTCGTTGTAAATAACCGCCACTTGGAAGCAAAAAAGTCTTGTAAAAGTCAGAAATGTCAGCAGAGAGCACAGTCCGTGGGTGTATGCTGGTATTAAATTGTCATGAGAGACCTGTCTACAATGAGACTGATTGACACGTTACTCCTGTTATAAAAATAATGAGCGTGGGAGAGTGCTCGGAGGTTTAACATCTTTTACATACTACTACTGCTTCTGCTACTACTGCTACGACGACGACGACCACGACGACTGGAGGCATGAGAGATGAGAGACTCAAGACTGAATCATTTTAATGTTAGGCCGTTGACCCATAACAATGAATCCAGCGGCACTCCCACCGGGGTAGTCTGTACACAGCAGGAAATTGGCACAGCATAAGGCATTTATACAATTCAGACATATACAAAGTAACTCCAAGTATCAGCGTCCATACCTGGAACAGGATATCAAAACAGGTAATGCGCCTATATTATATATACTAATCGCTGGTTCAGCCAGACTAAGACAAACAAAATTCAAGCATAATTATGCACCTGCAATACAGGAGTGGACATATTAAAATCTGCATCCATTTTGCCAGTATGCACATATATGCATGCTGTTTTGAGCCAGTGCCTGCATAAATTTTAAGCACAAATGTATGTGTGTATGTATATATGTATGAATGTCAAAAGGGTTATACATCCATGTGCCACATCGACAGTTCACCCGATATCAGGATACTCAGCAGAAGACTGTAAAGGCAAGTGTTAAATAATATACATCTGTGTACCATTGAAACCGTCCGAGCATGCACTGCTGGGAACTGCAAGCATCAACACAGTAAATTAAGCATACAACTATGTATCATATAAACAGTTCAAACTAGAAGCATGCACTGCTGGGAACTGCAAGCATCAACACAGTAAATTAAGCATACAACTATGTATCATATAAACAGTTCAAACTAGAAGCATGCACTGCTGGGAACTGCAAGCATCAACACAGTAAATTAAGCATACAACTATGTATCATATAAACAGTTCAAACTAGAAGCATGCACTGCTGGGAACTGCAAGCATCAACACAGTAAATTAAGCATACAACTATGTATCATATAAACAGTTCAAACTAGAAGCATGCACTGCTGGGAACTGCAAGCATCAACACAGTAAATTAAGCATACAACTATGTATAATATAAACAGTTCAAACTAGAAGCATGCACTGCTGGGAACTGCAAGCATCAACACAGTAAATTAAGCATACAACTATGTATAATATAAACAGTTCAAACTAGAAGCATGCACTGCTGGGAACTGCAAGCATCAACACAGTAAATTAAGCATACAACTATGTATCATATAAACAGTTCAAACTAGAAGCATGCACTACTGGGAACTGCAAGCATCAAGAGAGAGAGAGAGATATGACGTCAATTCCGTGAACTAAACATCTGACGCCAGCCTCACTGACGCAGGTCGTCTGGCACTGTGACAGACGAGATGCTTGTTCGAAACTCGCTGGCGACTGACTTACCAACCTCTGTCTCTATCTCTCTCTCTGTGTCTCTGTCTCTGTCTCTCTCTCTCTCTCTGCCTTTTCTTCTTGATCACCAGTGACTTACATAGTCTGCCAGAGCCTTCATGCCGCTGGGGAATCGTTTAGGGTCTGGCACCAGGCTACCGTTGGCGTCTCTCTGTGGCGCCGGCCAGCAGGCGTCGATACTGACGTAGTTATACCCGGCGTCCTGATAACCCTCTTCCACCATGATGTCCGCCATCTGCTTGAACAGCTGCTCGCTGGAATAGAGTCTCGCGTTTAATATGGACGGCTACAGACCCAACACCACGGACTTGGGGACCCGGGTTCGAATCCAAGCCGACGGAAGCGGGGTTTTTCCTATCTATGTCGGCTAAGTTGTATTAGTTGTTTAAACGCCCGAAAATGAAAAAAAAAAAAAAAAAAAAAAGGCGCTAAATTTGACCATCGCCAGGTTTTAAAATAAAAGTTTCTCAAAAGGGCCGGACAAATTTATCCTTCTTTTATAGGAGCCCACAAAGCTAAACGGACGAAGGAAAAATCTAAGCTAAACTATGTTTCCGCAGAATTTCTGATCTACCTTCAGCATGAGTGACTTTGCGAGTATTTTATTTACAAATGTTTTTTCTGGTTGTGAAGTGTTCACGAAAACAGTGATACCTGATGCAGTTGTTCGGATCTGCATCGCAGTCAATATTGCATCGGAAGCGTTCCCATGACAACCAGCCCATGGGCGGAGTTCGTGCCAGTCCGTTGTCCAGCGCTGTCGCCATGGAGACGACCGTGGACAGCCAAAGATAAACCTTCATCGTGCTGAACATAGATTATTAATATTAGTGATATCTGTCGCGCGCGCGCACACACACACACACACACACACACACACACACACACACACACACACACACACACACACACACACACACACACACACACACACACACACACACACACACAATCAATCAATCAATCGATCAATCGAAAAATTAATCAGTCAATCACACACGCACCCGTGCACGCACGCCCAGGTCGGCTGTGGAAACCTCGACCTCGAGTTTTGAAACAGATGTCACAGTTGCACGTAGAATAATTTCAACGGAATTGATTCAGGATGTTTCGAAAGTTACTTCTGTAAAAAAACAAACAAAACTTCTACAAAACAACAGCGCATATCTTACCTTTGCCTTATAGACAGTCACTGCACATGTATGCGGTCAAAAGAATTAAATGTTGGTTTATTTATGATGTGACCTAAATTGGCCTGGTTTATCGCAGATGGTGTCAAAAGGTGTTCCTCTTGGCAAGCAGGGACGTCCCAGCTCCAAGCCGTCAAAATATCAGGTAATATAGTATGAGATTTTTTTTAGGTCAAGGTCCCAGTCATTTATCTCCTCTGTGCAACCAAGTAATCGTAATATACACCATTATTTCGTTTTACAAGCTTCTTCACGATGGGGAGGGGGAGGGAGAGGGGAAGTAGAGTGTTGGACTTGCAATGCTCGGGTCGTGAGTTCGAATCCCGGCGTGGGCCAAATATTTGTGCTGGCCTTTTTCTCGTTGCCCCGTCTTCGATATCACCCATACGTGGTGAAAAAGGATGTTAAACCTCCAAATACCCACCCCCATCTTTGTTCACGAGGAGAAGTCGAGTGACGAAATGTGTGGAATTACGTATATCAGTTTCGTCATCAGTTGAGTGGTATAGTGGTGGTGGTGGTAGTGGTCTTGTCGTTGTCGTCGTTGACGTCGTTGTTGCTTGCTTGCTTGCTTGCTTGCTCGTTTGTGGAGAAGTCAGGTGGCCGAACTGGTCAGACTCGAGATCGCAAGGTCGAAGGTTCGAACCCCGACAGAGCGAAGATTTGTACAATATTTGCAATTACTTTTACCAGCGGCCCAGTCTTTGAACTCATCCTTGCAGTAGAGGGGAAATGTAACTGCCCCTCCCCCCGCCTCCCCATCCCCCCACCCTGCCTAAACAGAAAGTAGACTCGCATTACTTTTGTCTATAGATTGAAGCATTTTTAAATGTGACTATGATGCCTGAGGCTAATAGGGAATATATAGGCATTTTGAAGCCTCGTGCTTTTGTGGTCTTTGATCACATATTTTTTGGCATTCCTTCTATACTAAACGCCCATAACCTGCCCTTGTCTGGACAGAAAAAGTACACCTGACACCGACACCTACATAGCATATAGTGTCATATGGGATAACGGGAGAATGTGGCTGTTCAGCAGGTTTGGGCTACTAATGGGTGGTCTGGCTTTGTGTTGAGATGTACGGAGATAGTAGTGTTGGTATGAATGCACTGAGCGCTTTGAATATTTAAACGTGTGTGTGTGTGTGTGTGTGTGTGTGTGTGTGTGTGTGTGTGCGTGTGCGCGCGCGCGTGCGTGCATGCGTGTATGCGTGCGTGCGTGTGCGTGCGTGCGTGCGTGCGTGCGTGCGTGCGTGCGTGCGTGTGTGTGTGTGTGTGTGTGTGTGTGTGTGTGTGTGTGTGTGTGTGTGTGTGTGTGTGTGTGTGTGTGTGTGTGTGACATTTCTTTGTGTATTCCGTTCCCTTGTTCATCATGTATTTACAGGCGTGTCCATGACATGACATTACACACACACAAACACATCATCATCAGTTTTTTGAATGATTCAGCCATTCAACTTGTTTCTCCTCGTGAACAAACCGGTAAAAAGATATAATAGTGTACAAATTACACACGGTCATTAGCCTGAATCCTGATCAAACAGAGGAGATAAATGACTCAGGCCTCGACCTTAAAAAAAGCAAAAAACAACTGTACTGTATCACCTCGTGCACTGATAGTTAGGAGCTGGGCGGTTCCTATTGACCGACAGACACACGTTTTGACACAAACTGCGATAAACCACGACAAGACCGCAACATAAATCAAGCAACACTTTCATCCTTTTGACTGCATACATGTGCAGTAGCTGCCCAAAAAGCGAAAGGTAAGATATGCGTCGTCGTTTTGTAGTAATTCTAAAGGTTTTACGTCCAGGGGAAATACAACCGGACATTAATTTGTCCTGTCTGATTGTAAACATACATAGGACATTTGTCCTGAATATTGTCCACTTTGGCGCATTAGGGTTCGTCCAGATGACAAGCTGCGCTGTAGCCGCGCTGTGAGTTAGCGGTAAGCGAGCTGTTGAGCAGTGAGCGGTGGGTGGCCACACCAAAAGCGGCGATAGCTAGCGGCTAGCTAGCGAGTGGCCAGCTGCGCTGCTGGTTAAAGCTTACGTGGCCACATGAATAGCTGCCGTAGCTAGTTGTATGCTAGCCTGCCCCTAGCTGTGCACGGTTTGTTGTAATATCTGTTCATAGACAGAATCAAAATGGCAGAGAGGAGGTATCTCTTACTTTCAGAGTTGTCTGAACCATCGCCATATATACGGCGAGGAATTCTTTTTGATGACAGAGATTAGGTTTGGTCGGCGTATGTCATTTTCAAAAGCAGCTTCTTCTGCAAGCACTAACGTTGCGAAAGAAAGACACAAAAGACGGGTTTTTTTTTGTTTTTTTGTTTTGGGGGGGGGGGGGGGTTGGTTTGTTTATTTACATGTACTTTATTATCCCTTTCGGGAAATTCGGGCTGCCTCCCCCGATGAGCAGCCCGGCAGCCACGAAAAACCGGTATCACATATCACAAGCTCGACCTGGGCTCGAACCCACGCTTCATCGCCGTGACATTGGTGACGGCCATTCAGTAGCGCAGCCGCTAAATCACAACGCGCTACCAGACCACCGCTCACCCCCATCACGTTTAAAAAAAAAATTAAAAAATGCATCACATCTATTTTTAGGCCGGCCACCGCGAGCTTTGAGCGGTGTTAATTGTTTGGAACATTACCACCGCTCGACGCTAGCAGTGAGCTCGCGGTAACCGCGCGGTGGTAGCGACTCGTGTGGCCACTCCAACAATAAACTCTATTACTATTTCCGCAGCGCGGCTACAGCGCCGCTACAGCCTACAGCGCGGCTCAACCGCTTTTCATGTGGACGCGGCCTTAGTTAGCTAGTTAGTTATTTAAGGCTCAAGGCCGCGCAAGCAGCAAAGACTATTTCGCGGCCACACTTTGGCGCAGATATAATATGTCTATATCGAGAAGAAAATGATCGGACATTTTGAAAATGAATCGGTCTACATGAGATGTTCCACACGGATCTGAAGCTTTCAAATCTGCTCGTGTTTTATACGGAAAGAAACTTTCGGAACATTTCGAAGTGACTGCATAAAGATGACTCTTTGCGTGCGAGTGAGATCTCTTTCAAACCTCAGTCGAGGTATACAGCCATGCTCTGCGTACATGCGCGCGCGCGCGCGCGCGCGCGTGTGTGTGTGTTTGTGTGTGTGTGTGTGTGTGTGTGTGTGTGTGTGTGTGTGTGTGTGTGTGTGTGTGTGCGTGCGCGCGCGCACCTGCGCATTGACGGTATTTCTTTTGTTACCACTTGACCTTGTGTGTGATTTCAATCAGTACTGATTTGCAAACGTGTCCATGGCATATCCGACATGGTGACTTAAATTATCAAACCGTTCAAACGGAACAACAGCAATAGGAAGAACACACACACACACACACACACACACACACACACACACACACACACACACACACACACACACACACACACACACACACACACACACACTTCCGCACGCACGCACGCACGCACACAGATTACACTGTTAAAAGAACCAAAATAAGATCAATGATATTATTTCAGTTATCATGTACAGGGTACACACAAAATCCAATACACGGCTCTGCTTTCTGTTCAGCTCATCTCCCTCTGCAAAAGAAAAATTAATCTGTTATTGCTAATAGATAAAACGCCTGTACAATAACGTGTCCGACATTGCAGAATCTGATCTACAACTACACTAGAGAAACCTTAAGAACTGTAGTCTGAGTGTGTCGAAATACTGTTGAGGGGTTTGATCATGAGGCGTGCAGACAGACTTGGAGGTACGTACATCCGGGACAAGGCAGTATTAAGCCTACGAGGTGAAAAACTGTCGCTTCACAAAGCTATAAAGATGTTTGTGGGATAGAAGGATATTTCATTTGGCCATTGTGACCGTTTTCGTGACTTTGTTGCTTCTAATATTAGAGAAATACGATTTTCTTTCAGCCTACGGTCCATTTCTGAAAAGACTGGGACCAGACAAAACTTCTAAAAATAATCAGTGCCGTCTAGCTAGTCCTCAGTCCGCAAGCACTATGGGGGGTCCAACAACTCTATGACACCGGCACCAACACATCAACTTCCAGCTTCACGTGCAGGGAATTCCGGATCGGACTTCTTAGTCGATCTCCTCTGGAGATATCAATACCAGTACTCCTAGATTAGATGTCGTTGGTGGGGGGGGGGGGGGGTTGGGGGTTTAACGTCCTTTTCCACCACATACGAGCGATATCAAAGACGGGGCAACGATGAAAAAGCCAGCACACATATTTGGCCCCAGCCGGGATACGAACTCACGACCCGAGCATTAGAAGTCCAACACTCTGCCATGGGCACCCTTGCTCATCGAGTAGATGTCGTGGCTCTCAGTGAATATCGATGGACGAACAATAGCAACAACAACGTTTGAGGAAACAAGTTGTGCGGGGGACAAAAAAGTTGTAAGAAAGAACTGCCGAAAGTGTTACCTTGAGAAAACAAGTTGTGCGGGAAAAAGTTGAAACAAAGAACTGCCGAAAGTGTTACCGTGAGAAAACAAGTTGTGCGGGAAAAAAAAAGTTGTAAGAAAGAACTGCGGAAAGTGTTACCTTGACTGACTCAGTGTCTAACCGCTGTGTTGGTCCTGGCAGATCAGGTGACAGGCGAAGAGTGAAGTGTCCAGCTGGAAATGTTGGTTCGCGCAACAGTGGTTGCAACTTTGCAGCGACCCGGACATGTGGTTACAGTGGTCCAGTTTGTCTCCCTCTGCATTTAATGCAATATGTTTTAAAACTACTTCATTATCCTTTTTCGGAAAATTTGGGCTGCTTTTTCCAGGGGAAGCGCGTCGCCGCTATGCAGCACCACCCAACCAACCTATCCTATTTTCCAATTTTGCTGGGGGAGGAAAGCCGGATAACCCGGAGAAACCCCCAAAGAGCAGCCCGCTAGCCTTGGGGGAAAAAAAACGGTACACGCATCACATATCACAGCTCGACCTGGGTTCGAACCCACGCTTCGCCGTGACAGCACTGACGGCCGTTCAGCAGCGCAGCAGCTAAACCCGACGCGCTACCTATTGCCAGCATTACACCACCGCTCACCCCAATAGTCACATGCACGGTGACAAAGTGACATAGGCAGAGCAAAATGACACATAAGCTTGCGTGGCCAATGCCCTCTGTGAACTCGTGGTCCTTTTGTCTCCGACAGAGCTTCCTACGCTGTCTCAAGTTATTTTCTTTAAACACAGGTAAGGGTGGGGGAAGCAGCAATATACATGTACGCCACAAGCGAAAGCTGCCTTACGTACGGATTTCATACGCACATGAAATATTGAGGGTCCCAGGGCTTCATATTGGCGTAGGACGTCGCTCATAGACCAGTTCATATTCTACATGTCCCATTATGTTCTTATTAAGGCGGGCATGTGTCTACACCACAACGGTCAATGTTCGGGACAAAATTCGTGTCCTATTCTTTTAGGTCAGCTAGGATGTTTGTCGTATAGTAGTTCCCAAGGATATGAAACTGTGGGATACCCCCCCCCCCAAAAAAAAAAATAAATAAATAAATAAATAAATAAAAAAAAATAAAAAAAATCAAAAAAATCCGACCCCCCCCCCACCTAAAAAAAAGCAACAACAAAACACACACACACACACACACACACACACACACACACACACACACACACACACACACACACACACACACACACAAACAAAACAAAACAAAACAAAACAAACCCACCACCACCACCACCACCGACAATACACAACAACAACAACAAACCAACAACAAAAGAACCTGTAAATTGTTGCTGGAATATAGCCAGTTGCTACTCTCTCGGATGACAATCCGGTAGGCAAACAAAGTTTCTTAAAGTTTGATTTTTAATCAGTTTCTGCTACGTTTCTCATAGAAAGACAATGTGAGCAGTACATACCAACAGGCACGGTGATGGTGATATCCCGTTTCTGGATGGAGGCAGCCATGACACAAGCGACGAGACAAGCGAGGACCAGAAACATCTTCATCTTGTAGTGTTATTTTTATTCACTGGAAATGAAAAACAAAACAAAACAATGAGTCTGTGGAGCGCCAGGACAAGTGAAAGGATGCATTTCCCTTTCGTAACATATTCCCTTCCGTTTTCGAATTTTCTCGAATTTCTGGCCACAGCCAGTTTCGAGTTTTTTCGAATGTCAGGCCCGCAACCATATTCCAGTGTTCTTGATCTAGAATAGTTGTTGTTGGTATTCTAATAGCTAGTACTTCTGAACAAAGTGTCAAACACAATCGTGTTAGGGAAAAAAAGAGAAAAAAGGTGGCTTTGGGCGTGACACAATTCCAAGAACCATCGGCACTGGCAGAGCTTCTAAAAGAGTGAGGCAGGGAAAGTGTTGATATTCAGCTGTCTATGACACAAGTAACATGTCTTCCGGATCCTCAAAACTACAGGAAATAAAGGAAACTCATATTTTAAAAAGAAGAAAGAAAAGTGAAAGGAAAAAAAGGGAAAGGAAGGAAAAGAAAAGAAAATAGAAAAACAAGAATAGGAAAAAGGAAAAGATAAAAAAAAAAAAAAAACGAAAAGAAAAGAAAAGAAAAGAAAAAAAAAAAACGAACAAGCAAAAGTAACATAAAAAACGGAAGAAGAAGAGGTTGTACGGATCACCAGCAAGCATACATTGGCTTAAGGACAGTTAAAACTGAAATGCTTACCTGTCTTGAATAAAGTCGAAGGAGTTGGAGTCGATGATGCTGGGTGACAAGCTCATGCATCTATTTATACTAAATTTGATCCGGACCTTTTGCATCCGTGATGATTTTGATTGGCTGGATCGTTGGCCGGAAACCGTTTGTCCTTGGACTAGTTAAGTGTCACGGACAATGAACAAAACATCTGCTAAAGATGTTAAAAAAGAGAGATTTTTCCCCAAAACCTTATTTTTTGTAAATCCGTCTTTATCGGCTGATGTGAACTTGTCTTGTGATTGAGAAACCAACCCCTCAACACTCCCCAGTACTCCCTTTCCCCTCCAAGTCAGGTGGCTGAACGGGTTTTAGCGACGGGCTCAAGATGGGAAGGTCTTCGGTTCGTATCCAGACAGGGGATAAACTTTCCTTTGAAGTCATATCCGCGTTGGACAGACGACAGACAACAAAACCTTCAATTACTAACCCACCCCACCCTTCTTTTCACCACACTTATCTGCTTTGCCAAGACGTAAAGGTGGCACCAAAGACGAGGAGACTGTGAAAGGTCAGCACAAACGTTTGGCCCCCAGCCTGGAATCGAAGTCACTACATAAGCATTGAGAGAGAGAGAGAGAGAGAGAGAGAGAGAATTAATAAATGAAGAATACTATTTTGGTAATTAGTTGTTGAATATCGTTGTTGATCGTTGTGTTAGGCATCTTTGTTTTCCTTCGCCTGTTCCTCTGTTTCTTGCCATACGTGGTGGAAAAGGACGTTAAACTCCCAAACCCCCACCCACCCTGTTTCTTGCCTTCGTCCATGTGGACCTATCTCTGGTATTAGTAACTTAACTGAAAACCACCCAGCCTTATTTCGTTTCTTCGATTAATTAGTAAGTAGGTTACAAAACACGGAACATGCGTCTAAAAACATTTTTTTGATACTTCTATGTTTCTAAATGCCAGAACCAAAACGAATTTTATTGGCCAAGGAACCAGCCAATCAGGAATAAACTGATATGAAATGCTGAGAAAATCAACACCTGAGGGATCGAATGGATAAACATCGGGACTCCTTATCAGACTGATTCCTGGTTGGTTGATTCTTCTGCCAATGAAATTCGATTTGCCTTTAACATTTAAAAGAATATAAAAATGTTTAAAAATATGTGGCGGACGTAAGATCCGCTTTGTAGAAGCTAGTACTTTAAAGTCCCGAGGTTTGTCAGGTGCTGATTTTCCCATATTCATATTTTAATCAGATACTGTATGTTTGTTATTGTTTTGTTTTTGTTTTTTTCAAGCGCGTCCTTGAGCCACTGAAAACCGGACCAGTTAGAGTGCTCGGCATTACTGCGGTAAAGCTGTATCGGTCATTCCTATCATGTCGTGAGAACATGCAGCTAGCTACCAGACGGCAGTGTATTGCTCTGATACTAACACCAAGAGTATTTCTTGCGAACAGGCGCATCCGCAACATGACATCTATACTTAGTACTTAACGCGACACGGGAAGCAGATTTAAAACATCTGCACAACGATCAAGAATTAATTTTTAAAAAAGTAATTATTAATTATTCTCTCTCTCTCTCTCTCTCTCTCTCTCAATGCTTATGTCGTGAGTTCGATTCCCGGCTGGGGGCCAAACGTTTCTGCTGACTTAGTCGCTGACTTGAAGATTTAGTTGTCTGTCGTCTTCCCGACGTGGATAAGACTTCAAAGGAAAGAAGCCCCATTAATGTTTATCCCCTGTCTGGATTCAAACCGAAGACCTTCCCATGTTCAGCCCGTCGTTAAAACCCGTTCAGCCACCTGACTTGGAGGGAAGGGGGAGGTACTGGAGAGTGTTGGGGGTTGTGTTTTTCAATCACATGACAAGTTCACATGCATCAACCGATAAAGGCCAGTTTTACATTTAAATAAAACGGTTTTTGGAAAACAACAACCTCTTTTTTATATCTGTAGCAGACGTTTCGTTCATTGTCCCTGACACTTAACTCGCTCAAGGACAAACGGTTTCCGGCCAACGATGCAGCCAATCAAAATCATCACGGATGTAAAAGGTCCGGATGAAATTAAGTATAAAGAGATCCATGAGCTTGTAATCCAGCATCATCGACTTCAACTCCTTGGACTCAGTTTATTCAAGACAGGTAAGCATTTCAGTTTTAACTGTCCTCAAGCCAATGTATGCATGCTGGTGATCCGCGCAATCTTTTTTCTTCGTTTTAACCCTGTTATTTTTGTTTGTTCGATTTTTTTTTCTTTTTCGTTTCTTTTCGTTCTATTATCTTTTTCCTTGCTTTGTTTCGTTTCTACTTTCCTATTCTTGTTTTTCTTTTTCCTTTACTTTTCCTTCCTCCCCCCCCCCCTTTTTTGTTCACGTTTTATTTTTGTTCCTGTTTTTGAAATTCGAGTTTCCTTTATTTCCTGTAGTTTTTGAGGATCCGGAGGACGTGTTATTAGTGTCATAGACAGCTGAATATCAACACTTTCCCTGCCTCACTCTATGAGAAGCTCTGCCAGTGCCGATGGTTCTTGGAACTGTGTCACGCCATAAGCCATCTTTTTTCTATTTTTTTTCCTAACACGATTGTGTTTTGACGCTTTGTTCAGAAGTACTAGCTATTTCTCAGAATCCCAACAACTATTCCAGATCAAGAAACCTCGAAAATGGCTGCGGGCCTGACACTCGAAAAAAACTCGAAAATGGCTGTGGCCTGGCATTCGAGAAAAATCGAAAACGGAAGGGAATATGTTACGAAAGGGAAATGCATCCTTTCACTTGTCCTGGCGCTCCACAGACTCATTGTTTTGTTTTGTTTTTCATTTCCAGTGAATAAAAATAACACTACAAGATGAAGATGTTCCTGGTCCTCGCTTGTCTCGTCGCTTGTGTCATGGCTGCCTCCATCCAGAAACGGGATATCACCATCACCGTGCCTGTTGGTATGTACTGCTCACATTGTCTTTCTATGAGAAATGTAGCACAAGTTGGTTTTAAAAAAAAAATCAGAATCTTTGTTTGCCTGTCAGATTCTTATCCGAGACAGTAGTAACCGGCTCTCTTCCAACAAGAATTTACAGTTTTGTTTTTTGTTGGTTTTTTTGTTGTCATCGTCATGTTTTGTTGTTGTATACCACGGTTTCATATCCTTGGGAACTACAATACGACAAATACAGGACACGAATTTTGTCCTGAATATCGTCCATTGTGGTGCAGGATGGAAGAACAAATGCCCGCCTGGGTGAGAAAGTAATGAGATATTTTGAAAATGAATAAGTCTTTGACCAATGTCCGACACCGACATGAAGCCCTGGTAAGGCTGGTATCCCAAATGTTTAATACGCGCGTATGAAATCGGGACTTAAGGCAGCTTTCGCTCGTGGCCTACGTATTGCTGCTTTCCGTACCCTTACCTGTGTTTAAAGAAAAAATAAATAAATAAGAGAGCGGTGCAAGCTGTATCGGAGACTAAAGGACCACGAGTTGACAGAAGGAATTGACCACACAAGCTTATGTGCCATTTTGATCTGCCTATGTCACCGTGCATGTGACTGCTGGGTGAGCCGTGGTGTAATACTAGTAATAGGCAGCGCGCCGGACTTACCCGCTGCGCAACTGAATGGCCGTCACCGTCGTCACGGCGAAGCGTGGGTTCGAGCCCAGGTCGAGCTTGTGATATGTGATCTCTGTACCAGTTTTTCTTGGTTACCGGGCTGCTCATCAGGGGTTTCTCCGGGTTATCCGGCTTTCCTCCCCCGGCAAAATTGAAAAATAGGATAAGTTGGTTGGGTGGCGCTGCACAGCGGCGACGCGCTTCCCCTGGAGGAAGCAGCCCGAATTTCTGGAAAAAGGGATAATAAAGTAGTTTGTAAACATATTATTGCATTAAATGCAGAGGGAGACAAACTGGACCACTGTAACCACATGTCCGGGTCGCTGCAAAGTTGCAACCACTGTTGCGCAAACCAACATTTCCAGCTGGACACTTCACTCTTCGCCTGTCACCTGATCTGCCAGGACCAACACAGCGGTTAGACACTGAGTCAGTCAAGGTAACACTTCCCGCAGTTCTTTCTTACAACCTTTTTCCCGCACAACGTGTTTTCTCAAACGTTGTTCTTGTTGTTGTTCGTCCATCGGTGTCATTGAAGGCCACGACATCTACTCTAGGAGCACTGGTTTTGATGTGTCCGAAGGAGATCGACTAATAAGTCCGATCCGGGCACGGAATTCCCTGTACATGAAGCTGGAAGTTGATGTGCTGGTGCCGGTGTCATAAAGT
The DNA here is from genome assembly GCA_018292915.2 of Batillaria attramentaria. Taxonomy (NCBI): domain Eukaryota; kingdom Metazoa; phylum Mollusca; class Gastropoda; family Batillariidae; genus Batillaria; species Batillaria attramentaria. Next base: position 177,262 of record JACVVK020000647.1, read on the forward strand.
TGTAGGACCCCCATAGTACTTGCGGACTGAGGACTAGCTGGACGGCACTGATTATTTTTAGAAGTTTTGTCTGGTCCCAGTCTCTTCAGGAATGGACCGTAGGCAGAATGAAAATCGTATTTCTCTAATATTAGAAGCAACAAAGTCACGAAAGCAGTTGCAATGGCCAAATGAAACATCCTTCTATCTGACAAACGGTCTTACAGCTTTGTGAAGCGACAGTTTTTCGCCTCGTAGGCTTTAATACTGCCTTGTCTCGGACGTAGGTACCTCCTGGTCTATCTGCACGCCTCATGATCAAACCCCTCAACAGTATTTCGACACACTCAGACTACAGTTCTTAAGGTTTCTCTAGTGTAGTTGTAGATCAGATTCTGCAATGTCAGAGACGTTAGTGTACAGGCGTTTTATCCTTTAGCAATAAAAGATTAATTTTTCTTTTGCAGAGGGAGATGAGCTGAACAGAAAGCTGAGCCGTGTGCTGGATTTTGTGTGTACCCTGTACGTGATAACTGAAATATAATCATTGATGTTATTATGGTTCTCTTAATGTATTCTGTGTGCGTGCAGACGTGCGTGCGTGCGTGTGTGTGTGTGTGTGTGTGTGTGTGTGTGTGTGTGTGTGTGTGTGTGTGTGTGTGTGTGTGTGTGTGTGTGCGCGCGTGTGCGTGTGAGTGTGAGTTTGTGTTCTTGCTACTGCTGTTGTTCCGTTTGAACGGTTCGAGAATTTAAGTGAGTGTGATATTACATGAACACGTTTCTTAGTGCAAATAAATTATAAACAAGGTAAAGTGATGACAAAAGAAATTCAGCGCACCATCTCTCTCTCTCTCTCTCTCTCTCTCTCTCTCTCTCTGAGTAGAATTCTTTCTTTTTCTCTCTACTAAGAACAAGAAACAAGTGTAATTGCAGACCATATTCTACACACACACACACACACACACACACACACACACACACACACACACACACACACACACACACACACACACAGAGCTTAAAACAACAACAACTCAAAATACAATTGATAACAGTCCCTATGCCGTAGAACTGCATGCGTAAACAAAAAACAAAAAACACGACCTCAGCACTGAGTTCCTTCTGCTTGTTTATCTTTGCTCTCCCAGTGCCTTCTTATTTTTAGAACGAATGGTTGTTTGGGTTGGAACGGATGGTAGATGTTTTATCTTCTACTACGTCAATGCATGAACACAACACAGTATCATTTCCTTTTCTCCAGATGGTTACTGTGCCCGCCCATCACTCGATCTATCATTATCAGCAGGCAAATCAAATGCGCACCCCCCCCCCCGCCCCCACACACACCCCGCCACCACCACCCCCTCCCCCCCCCCCCCAAAAAAAAAAAAAAAAAACGGAGAGGAGAGGACCGGAAACGATATCGATATCTTTCCTGCCTCATGTCCAGGAGATGCTATGAGGGGAGATAACATCCCTGGCATATGTTAGTGTCACTTGCACTCACGGAGTGCAACAGGTGAGTGATCTTCGTTGCTGATTTTTTTTTCTTCTTTTTAAAGCCAGGGCCAGGTTTAATGATCTGAAGTGTGATGGGATTTTTCTTTGTTAACCCGACGCCATGTATAATGATCTGATGGAGATAGCAGTCCATCTGTCCTTTACCAACAGCCTTCGTTGTAAATAACCGCCACGTGGAAGCAAAAAAGTCTTGTAAAAGTCAGAAATGTCAGCAGAGAGCACAATCCGTGGGTGTATGCTGGTATTAAATTGTCACGAGAGGCATGAGACAGATTGACACGTTACTCCTGTTATAAAAATAATGAGCGTGGGAAAGTGCTCGGAGGTTTAACATCTTTTAAATACTACTACTTCTACTACTACGACGACGATGACCACGACGACTGGAGGCATGAGAGAGAGAGAGAGAGAGAGAGAGATGTATAAGCCAACACTCCTTGCGTGATCTCACGTGATTATCTGTTTACTTGTCGGTGAAGTTGAAGACAAATTTCCTTTTATGGACAATAAACTTATCTGTAATCTGTAACTAATTGACTAACTGACTGACAGACTGACTGGAAACGCCGTTGTCAATTGACAAAAAACACAGCAACACAAACACACGGCCAGACAAGGAAAAGCTGGCTTCCACCCAGCAGAGACGACATTCACACTTGTACATAGTTTCCCCCCAGACTTGGGTCCGAGGCTTGGCCGAGCCGGCAGACGATTGGAGGAATAATTGAAGATGGACGAAGGAACCGGAAAGGCAGCCACTTGCAACAGACTATATGCTGCTACCACTGGGAGTGGAGGTGTCTTCATCATTGTGGTTTTGGGGTGTGAGTCTGTGAGAATTTTAAAGGCGCGTTGAACATCCCGTGAGAGAGAGAGAGAGAGAGAGAGAGAGAGAGAGAGAGAGAGAGCACCTGAAGCAGTGATGGCATCGAACACTGCTCTAGATGCTGAATTCAAAGTACTTTAACGTGTTATTTTTTGGATTGTTTTTGTTCTTATTCGTCAGCCGATGTATGAGCAGTCCATTAAGGCGAATCACATCCGTATATCTTTACGACAGAGGAGAGACTCGAGACCTAGAATTAATTGACAAATAAAACACATTCTTGTGATTTTGATCTCTTGGCTGGCAATGTTAGTTTATGTATAAATACTATGATTAATGTTATGTTGAACTCTTAGTTCCATCTTCTTACTGATGTTTTTATTTTAGTTTTTACTTTATACTTTCATTTGCAATCTTGGGTATTCGTCGTTCGGTGTCTTTTGTTTTTATGTGTGATGGCAAAATGTTTTCCCTTTCGGGATCAGTAAAATATTTTTTATTTGATTTGATTTGATTTGATTTGCATCGGGTTCTACGAGTGTCTAACATCAACCTTCTAATGAACAGTAAGCCTGATTTGTGGGGTTTTATTTTCATCCATCTATCGACACGAAACCTAAACCTCTGTCATAAACAACAACCCCTTGATAATAGAATGAATATCGTCTTTTCCCATACAACTGTCCCGTCATCTTGTAAAAAAGGGCGTAAGCAACATGCAATTTACAGGAGCGTAGGCCCTTTTCCAGACGACGGTAAAAGTGATCCCCTTGAGATATGGCTAAGTCGGATTTGTTTTCCCCAACCATCTCCTCAATAACTGAGGGATATTTTCTCTTCCTCTGCTGAAAGCAGACACTGTTCATTTCCCTTGTTTTGACACACAACACCAAGGCCAATCTAATCCAGCACCGTCCATTCCCTATGGCCACCGACAATACTGGTCAACAGAGTAATCTATCATAGTCTCAGAATAGTACATAGCACCACAGTTAGTGTCAAGTTCCACTATTGAAATTGTCTTGGTATTAGCGTAAATCATATCTGAGGGGACTATAGGACAATCGTTTCTTTGCTTTCGATTTTTTTGGTGTGTGTCGTAGAACAAGTGTTTCATTTTGCGGGATTGTCCTTTTTTTCTGCCGACTTGCTCTACGTCGATAAATTCTGCTCAAGAACAATTCACGGGTTATACACGCTGATCAGGTTTGCACAGCGATTGAGTTTTTAGGGCTTAAAGCCGCGCAAGCCACAAAGACTAATTCGCGGCTGAGTGTGCCTGCACTACATGAAAAAACAAAACAAAAATGTAACGTTGGACAAAGGATGCAAACTGGTCTACGGGGCAATATAAACCTAGGACATGCAGGAGACGCTGCACCTTCATGCTAATTTCTCGAACTCCCGGTTACAAAAAAAAGCGTAGAAAACAAAGCGATTGGGGGAATAGACGCCTCCACTCCTGACAATCAAAGGGGGCGAGCCCCCAGAATTCAGCGCATAATAACACAACACATGGCATGGTCTGGCAAACTTTCTTGCCATACTCTACAGAGAGAGGGAAGCACGTGCAGTTTGATAGGACTGAAACATGGAAAGAAAGCAGCAAGTCCATTGACGTCATTTGGTGCCCTCGAATGGTCTGTGCTTGGTAATTTTGATTGAAGAGATTTTAGAGGTGACTAGGATGCTTTCGGCCAATAGGGAATATATAGGCATGTTGAGGCCTCATGCATTTGTATTCTTTGACCACAACAACAATAAACAACAACAACAAACAAAAACAAACAAACAAACAAACAAACAAACAAAAACCAACCAAAACAAAATTAGCTAAATTCCATAATTATGTATACATGTAAACTTAGTGAACGACCGCCGCGTATGAATGCATATGTCCAATCAGCAAAACAAAGATATATTTATGAAAAATACTTATCTTTAGTCCATCAAGACTCCTTAGATGATTGGATGCCGTACGAAGCCTTATTTAACATTTAGACCTTTTTCTTACTGACTGTTCAGGAGAGCAGTTAAAAAAACGAAGAAAAAAACAAACAAACAAACAAAAAAAAAACCAGACACCTGCCGGTGACGTAGATCGCAGTTTAAGTGATCCGATTCACACAGCATTTCAAACGGGACCGCTGCTGCACGCAGATTATCTCTTCATTGACCAGGGACGACCACGAGCCTAACAAACCTTTAACACAGATTCAAGCAAATTGAGGCAGTATTCCGATACTCCCACGTGTGCATCACCTTGACAGCTCCTTATCGCTGACTCTGACGCTGATCTAAACGTTCCAGAAGCGGTCTGTATCTACTTTATAGCACCTCCATGTACCTTCACATTCCCATTTGATGAAGGTTTACACGCTTCGCGCTTCATCGCCTATCTATCTATACGGTTAAACTGTCGCCGAGTCGGAACAGAAACGCTTTTTATGAGCACTGGGAGTGCGATGTTCAGACCCCATAAAAACAGAAGTACTTGTACTTTGGGTTAGTGCCTAACACACAAACATTCAACCTTAGTGTTCATCCTTTCTTGAACTTAATGGCACTAAAGACTGTGCCTGACTATTTGTAGTCTACATAACAGACATTGTATGCCGGAACTCTGGGCATTAACCACAAAACAATAACAACCAACCAATCGAACAAACAAACAACGAAACACAAACAAATCAAAACAAAGACAAAAACTCAACCCCCACTGAGTCCGCCATTCTACATAGGCTACCGCCTGAGAAACGTAAGAATATCAAACTGACTCTTAAGCACCGAAAGCCTTGTATTCCCTCTTAGAGATCTGCTAGTTTAACAAAAATCCCACACAATGTGTATCAAAGACCCCCTCCCCCTCATTCCCCACCTACCTACCGCCCCCCCCCCACTCCCCCCCCCCCCCGAAAAAACCCCCAAAAATAAAACAGCAGCAGCAACAAAAACAAATGAACAAAACAAACAAAAAACCAACAGCAAAAACAACAACAACAACAAAAAACCGAACAATCACAACAGCAACAACAAACAAACAACAGCAAAAAAACAACACAAACCCGAACAAACACACACAACAACAACAACATCAAACTCTCTGCGACTGTGCATAGCGAAGTCAACTCTGTCACCGTCACTGAGCTGTCTTTCTTGTTTGTTGTTTAGACACATTGGCCTAGGCTTTTTGCTGATATAGCAAACCTTTAAAATGGAAAGCCCAGTCCTCCGGAAACAGCATGCGTGGGCTGAGAGCATCAGTCGTGCAATGCAAGCTTAATACCCAGCGGTTTGATTTGCTCCGATGATAACCCAGGATCTAGAACGGTGATCCAGTCAGGAAGTACACACGTACCTGAACAACTGCGCGTGTTCCAGCCTTCTGCTTTCCGGCCCCAGTTTAACTATTATGGGATATTCTCCCGAGCTGACACGCCAAACCAATCTGTGCCTTATCTCCAGGAATTCCCAGAGTTACTTGCGTGTCCGGTTCAGACAGCAATAAAGACAGATAAAGGTGCAAACTAGTTCTGATGAAGCAGAACTGATTATTTCACTGCAGTCTGGTTGGAGACGATAGTTATCTCTAGGACTGGTAAAGATGTCGTTAACTTTCCACACAAGCCAAGCACGTCGCAGCTTCGTTTCGTAGAGCGGATCGCGTGCACATAATTTAAAGGGTAAATTTCTTAACACGGCGAATGGGGTTTTCTTGAAGCGAGAACATGATACTTAAAAACAAAGACAAAAATAAAATCTAAAATATCAGCAAAATACCCTTAACAAACAATCAAAACGATACCGCCCCCCCCCCTCCAAAAAAACAAAACAAAATCAACAAACAAACAAACAGAAAACAAAACAACCAAAACAATACCACGAAACACGTCAATCATTATAGTATGTTTTGAAAGGTCTTATGGCTGTCTATCAGCAGCATGCCAGTTTTGGCGTCTCTGCTATTGTAGACAGGGGCGCCGGAACCGGGGGGGGGGGGCAGCTGCCCCCCCTGTACCCAAGCAGGGGGGGGGGGGGCAAGAGTATCTTTTTGCCCCCCCCCCCTGGAAAATCAGGTGACTATGGCAAGAGGGGGGGAGGGGCAAAGCCATGGTCTTGCCCCCCCCTCCCCTACCCCCCCCCCCACCCCTCTTTCTGCTCTCTCCCTCCCTCATCCCACCCAACAGAGAACTCAGTTTAGCCGTTGCATGAAATATCAAAACGACTTGGCAGAAAGTCGTCTGGTAATCATCCCCCCCCCCCCCCCCGCTTTTCACTTTCTTTGGGTAACGTCCTTCCTTTCAGTTGCTCCCTGGTTCGTAAAGGTTTTTGTCTGCGAAGCATCTGATCGCTAGCCACCCCCCCCCCCCCTCCCCGCTTTTCACTTTCTCCGGGCAACGTCCTTCCTTTCACTGGCTCTGGCGTTTCCCCCCTCTGAGATTCTGCCCCCCTCCCCCCAACATCTTCCGGCGCCCCTGGTAGATTCTGAGAAAATGCCAGTGTTAAGGTTTACTGCGGACACACAGACAGACAGACAGAGAGACAGACACACGGGTGGGTGTTTGGGAGTTTAACGTCCTTTTCCACCACAAACGGGTGATATCAACTTCCAAAGGGCCATTTCCCATATGTAGGGGTTTACGTGCATTTCTGTCGATGATGACAACGATGATGATGATGATGATGATGGTGGTGGTGATGAAGGAATCTACGCCTACACACCGTTAAGTACTGCACGCTCTATTTGCGCCACTCGAGCTCTTCCAACATCTAATCCACTTTTCCCGCTGCACGGGGTGCAGTCAAAATGGATTCGTGTGTTTCCGGTGCTACTCCGCCTCAAAAGTAGCGCCGCTAGGACAAAACCTTTCCAAGTAGTAGCGGCACCGAGTGTTTTCATTTTCAATTTTGAGTAGCACTGAATGTTTCCAAACGGGCTTCGCTCTGTCTGCGTTAAACTGAGAAAGGGGGTCGACTGTCAACCAGACGACGACTTTGACTAACGCATTACCACAGCGCAAAGACGTGTTCACGCTCATACCTCAACTTGAATACATGACTTTGCGTGAGAGCAATCACCGTGTGCGTGCGTGCGTGCGTGCGATAGCAGGTCAGAGAGACGCGAAGGCACGTTTATTTTTTACAGGCTGTGCGAAATACCAAACATCTTTGGCTCACTCTAACATGCACGCACTGATTTTCGAAATATATAGAACCTCGACAGCTCTGCGGATGGCCAATGCGTCCACGGCCCAAATATTAGCACTTGATGTTGACGGTGGTAACATAATACAAAGCCCACACGTAGCGCTGAAAACTGGATCCTAAAATATTTATAAATGTTTAAACGTTTAAAGCGGAGTAGCACCGGGAACTCCCCCGTCAATTTTGACTACACCCCGTGCGCTGCTGATGCGTAATCCGCACACGCGAAGCTAAGCTCCTCTTCCCCCCCCCCCCCCCCAAAAAAAAAAAAAACAAAAAAAAAAAAAAAAAAACCAAACTGAAAAAGCCACCACCACTGTTGCCGATTTGTCAGACACGCTGACAAGCGTTGTTCCAACCGAGGCGGGAACAAAGCCATAGCGTACATGAAGAGAAGGAGGCGCGAAGCGTTGTGTAAACAGGGTTTTGTCCTGACGAGATGGCCACATGTTGCACGTGCTGATGATAGCCTGGAACCGATGTTCGCCTAGAACCGATGTTCGTCTAGAACCGATGTTCCGATGCCCCAAGAAGTACTGACGGGCATTGGCTCCGTTTTTGCTGTGGATGCAGTGTGTATCTTGTTTCGTGTGTGGGTAGTGTTAGGTCAATATGGCGCTGGCTCGCTCCTCCTTCAACGGCCTCCTATTCAGTTCTTCCTACGCTGGAAGTTCTTCAGCCTGGAATTCACTCCCTCATTCCGATGTCAGGGCTGTACATGTCCACCCTGATGGACCACGATCAGACGGGTTACTGAGAGGACGGTATTTATGTTGACGATTCTCAGGTTGCAGAAACCATATCCGACTCCAGGCACGGTTACCGGGACAACCCCGCCATGGCGGCCATTGTCCACGTGACCGCTGGCCAGAAGGTGCGTGTCCGGAGTAACGACAATACAGTGACCCACTTCTACGGCGCCAAGTACACCACTTTCTCCGGGTTCTTTATTCGCGCTGACTGACTTTTACCCAACGTTTTCGGGTGTCAAGGAAATTTGCCAACGCCTCCAGTGTTTATATTGTGACCGAAGGAGATATTCAATTCAATTCAAATTACTTTATTTAATCCCAGAAGGGGTGGGTGTTTGGGGGGTTTAACGTCCTTTTCCACCACGTATGGGTGATATCAAAGACGGGGCAACGAGAAAAAGGCCAGCACAAATATGTGGCCCCAGCCGGGATTCGAACTCACGACCCGAGCATTGGGAGTCCAACGCTCTACCATTCGGTTAATCCCAGAAGGGAAATTATAGGCAACCATTAAAAATAAGACATAATGATAAATAAAACTTGCACTAACTGAAGCCTCAGTCACACACACCAGTAAATCTAAGTTCATTTCGAGCGCGCGCGCACACACACACACACACACACACGTGTAAGTCCAAAGCACTCACGCTCTTAAAATATAAAACCACTCACAAACATAATTATATGTGAAACACTTACACACTCATAAATCAAAATTACTCACACACACACACACACACACACACACACACACACACACACACACACACACACACACACACACACACACACACACACACACACACACACACACACACACACACACACACACAAGTCTTGTGTACTAACATTTTGTAAGTTTGTAATAAGTGAATTGTAAAGACCTTTCAAAACACTGACAGCAATGGCCAAAGAACTGAGAAGCACACAACCAGGAGGTACAGTCTGATTGTAGATATGTTCTACATTCTATTTTCTAAGAAGAGAAACACAGCGGGATTTATAAGAACATGTCAAACAATGTACTTCCTAGGAAAATATTACAAAAACATCTGACAATTAAGATGTATGAAGATTTAAAGTGTGATCCATACTTATTTGTTATTATTTTATCGTAAGGTTGCATCTTTAAGTTTGAATGTGAGAGATAGTGTAAAGCCAGCACCACTGACTGACAGCAGCTTGCCATGTTTACATGTGGTTTCCATAGTAATGGAAACTGCACCATCGCAGGATGGGCTATAATTCCGTTTCGCTCGACGCCTGCGTCAGGCACAAACAGCAGACAAACAGGAGACATTTCTATCCTAACGCGTCGAGCCGAAACGTTTGTTTGTCTTGTCCTCCAGACTTCAAGTGGATCTTCTTGTTGTTTTTGTTGTTGTTGGTGGTGGTGATGGTGCTTTCCGTTGTTGCTGTTGTTTTATTTTTTTGTTTGTTGTTTATGTTGGGGTTTGTTGTATGTTTTGTTGTTGTTGTTGTTGTTTTGTTTGGGGTTTTTTGTTTGGTCTTTTTGTTTTGTTGTTGTTGGTTTTGTTTTTTGTTGTTTTTTTTTGTTGTTAAGTTGTTTCTCTATAGAGAAACAACTTTATGAGACGGGGCAGATTTTGCTACGCGCAGTAGCAAGTTTCAGTGATACAAAACAAGACTGTGACGTTTCTCCACACAATACTTACTTTCACGCACACAGTGACGTAACGAAATCTGCGTCATAGACACCTTACGTGCACACTATGCTGCTGCGTTCTTTTTGGCGGGAATGACGTGTGTGTGTCTGTGTGTGTGGACGGATGTAATGATGGCTATCTGCTAAACCACCTCGCCGGATGGCTTTTTACTTTGAGATAAAATGGGCAGTCATATTCTCCAGAGCTACCTTTCACGATTTTTATCCTGCCGCATTTTGAGAACAGTTATCGCCGATTTTAAAAAATCGGTCATGTTACGAATTTTTTCGAAAAAAATGTTCAAATGGCTTCATTTTCTGAAATTGGGAAGGTCATCCAATCATACTGCCTGTTTTCGTAGCACAGCTCTGTAGGTCTGACAGGTTTTGTGTAAGAAAAATATTTCCGAGGTAGGGGTGGTTTGCATATAAGGCCAAATATCTATGAAAAGACTCCTTCAAATTACTCATCATTCCGGTATTTTTGTCACTTGTGACAACTGCACATAATTTATGACATGAACTATTGCACTATTATAGCTTTAGTATTAAGAATAACAGAGCTTTTAGACAAACACATTTTTTCACGTTTCTGCGAGAAGCGCCGGTCAAAAAAGTTCCAATTTTGCAATTTCGTAAGTACAATCCAAGGCACTTTAAGTCCACGTTTCATCAGCTCTCTAGATCTTCCAGATTTTATGTCAAAATTAATTCAGTCACGGAAGTCACAAAAGCAACAAGGAAATCACAAGATATGAAGAAGTATCATCTGTCAGACGAGCAGCGTGAGGCTGACGGCAAATGTTTGGTTCACAGACAAAATCTGCAAGTATCGTCACTGCTTCCGACATTTCATCAGCCCTCTACATCTTCCAGATTTCATGTGAAAAATAATTCAGTCGGAGAAGTCACAAAGCCAATAGGGAAATCACAGGACATAAAGAAGCATCCTCAGACGATCTCAGTGCTAGAGGCTGACGCCAAAAGTTTAGTTCACGGAATTGACGTCATCTCTCTCTCTCTGTATGACGACCTGCCTGAGGCTGACGTCAAATGTTTAGTTCACGGAACTGACGTCTCTCTCTCTCTCTCTCTCTCTCTCTCTCTCTCTCTCTCTGGGGAGCCAGGGTGGCCGAATGGTAGCGCGTTGGACTTTCAATGCTTGAGCCGAGAGTTCGAATCCCGGCCGCTGGGGCCAAATATTTGTGCTGGCCTTTTTCTCGTTGCCCCGTCTTTGATATCACCCTTATGTGGTGGAAAAGAGCGTTAAACTCCTAAACACCCACCTACCCACCCTCTCCCTCTCTCTCTCCATTCTTCCCACACCCGGCCCCACCCCCAGTCACGTGGCTAATCGGTCGAGGTCGTAGAGGATCTAGTGTCATCGGTAGAACTTGCAGAGGGGAGAACCGGCAACAATAACAACAAAACAGACAAAATAAAATGAATTTTGGAGAAACAACTTTGTAGGACGGGGCCGTTCCTCCTTGTTTTTTTTTTTTTTTGGGGGGGGGGGGGGGGTGTTTGTTTGTTTTTCTTGTTCTTTGGGTTGCTTTTTTTTTTTGGGGGGGGGGGGGGAGGGGGTTGTTTCATTTTGTCTAATACCTTGTATACCATGCTTCATGCAGTAATCCAATCAACAACAAAGGCTCGACTCCCGCCCCCCCCCCCCCACACACACACACACACAACCCCCCCACCCCCCCCCCCCCACCCCAACCACACACACACACACACACACACACACACACACACACACACACACACACACACACACACACACACAGGGGCGCCGGAAGATGTTGGGGGGGGGGGGCAGAATCTCAGAGGGGGGAAACGCCAGAGCCAGTGAAAGGAAGGACGTTGCCCGGAGAAAGTGAAAAGGGGGGGGGGGGGTGGCGGCGTTCAGATGCTGCATAGACAAAAACCTTTCCGAACCAGTGAGCCAGTGAAAGAAAGGACGTTGCCCGAAGAAAGTGAAAAGCGGAGTGGGGGCGGGGGGGGGGCGATCAGATGCTGCGCAGACAAAAACCTTTACGAACCAGGGAGCCACTGAAAGGAAGGACGTTGCCCAAAGAAAGTGAAAAGACAAAAACCTTTAAAACCTTTACGAACCAGGTACTGAAAGGTAGGACGTTGCCCAAAGAAAGTGAAAAGCGGGGGGGGGGGGGGGGGGGGGGGGGGGAGGGGGGGGAGGGGGGGGAGGGGGGGGGGATCAGATGCTGCGCAGACAAAAACCTTTACGAACCAGGGAGCCACTGAAAGGAAGGGCGTTGCCCAAAGAAAGTGAAAAGTGGAGGGGAAGGGGGGAGGGGGGGGGGGCGGGAGTGATTATCAGACGACTTTCTGCCAAGTCGTTTTGATATTTCATGCAACGGCTAAACTGAGTTCTCTGTTGGGTGGGATGAGGGAGAGACCAGCAAGAAGGGGAGGGGGGGGTAGGGGAAGGGAGGGGGGGCAAGACCATGGCTTTGCCCCCCCTCTTGCCATAGTCACCTGATTTTCCAGGGGGGGGGGGGGGCAAAAAGATACTCTTGCCCCCCCCCCCCCCTGCTTGGGTACAGGGGGGGGGGGCAGCTGCAGACCCCCCTCCCCCCCGGTTCCGGCGCCCCTGACACACACACACACACACTGCCTACACCATCCGTGGTTGTCTTCGCTGCCGCGGCGTTTCTGGTGACGGCGGTAACAGGCGAGATCTACTGATATCGGACGCTCACCGCCAGCACACCTCCACGCCCCAACCCCCCCCCCCCCCCCCCACACACACACACCACCGGCCACCACCACCACTACCATCACTACCACTTCATTTTGAATTTCTGATCGGGACAGCTTGTGGCAATACTTGAACACGGTGAAATCAGGGACTTTGATCAGCTAGCCAACTACATCATCCCAGCTTGTTTGTTTACCACACGTCTGATTTGCATGCGCGCGCGCGCGCACACACACACACACACACACACACACACACACACACACACACACACACACACACACCCCTTAGTGACTGAGCCACGCCGACCGTTTAAGGTGATGTTTATCACGTCGAACTTTTGTCATCGCAATACATGCAGATGTATAGAATTGTGTGGGTCGTTGTGAAGAAGCATTCTACAGTGTACATTCAAAAGCTTTAGAGAAGTCACTGTCAAAATGGTCTATCTCATCTTGTCCTTCCCTGTTCTGACGTGTGTTCATAAATAGTTTGGTCATATTCAGTTTTGGAATGACGTGACGTCATTATTTGTCTGGGAGCCGGGGTGGTCGAATGGTAGAGCGTTGGACTTCTAATGCTCGGGTCGTGAGTTGGTATCCCGGCTGGAGCCAAATATTTGTGCTGGCTTTTTTTTAAAATCGTTTCCCCGTCCTTGATATCACCAGAGAAATATGTCTCTGATATCACCCTATGTGGTGGAAAAGGACGTTACCCCCCCCCCCCCAAACACCCACGCCCTGTCGATGGTCATGGCGATGATTGTGGTTTTGTTTGTTCACTTCTTGTTGTTGTTGTTACAATATTATTGTCTCTTTCGGAAAATTCGGGGGAGCCGGGGTGGCAGAATGGTAGACTAGAACGTTGGACTTCTAATGCTTGGGTCGTAAGTTCGTATCCCGGCTGGAGCCAAATATTTGTGCTGGCTTTTTCATCGTTGCCCCGTCTTTGATATCACCCGTACGTGGTGGAAAAGGACGTTAAACCCCAAAACACCCACCCACCCACCCACCCACCCACCAACCCCACCCTGGGAAAATTCGGGTTGCCTCCCCCGGGACTATGATAAGCGTGTCGCCGTGCTCCAGCGCTACCCACACTAACTACCGCTTTTTTTTCTCACTTTGCTGGAGGAGGAACGCCGGAGGAGCCAAGAAAGCCTGGTCAGTTTCACACTTCACAGCTCCACTTGACGTCGGCCGCACGCGTTGCGGTGACAGCGGTGACGGCCGTTCAGTTGTGCAGTTGCTTGCGTCCAACACGCTATCTATTAACTCTATCTGTGACGAGAGGCTTCCATCAAAAGGTTCAGTTATGCATCGCCCACGTAAACTTTTGCTCATCGAAAGTGAAATTTCCCTCCATTTTTTCCTTAGTCCCGACACGCTATCTATTAACTCATATTATCTATTAACCTGTGCCGTCCTTTGTGAAAGTTAAGTGGTTTCTGTCCCTTTTATGTCGCTTTTATTTGCTTAACTTGTAACCACTTCGCAGTCATTACCGTTTCCTTTTCTATTAACTCATAGTCTATGACGGCCGGGAGGCTTTGATCAAAGCTTCATTTATGCCACATAAACTTTTGCTTATCGAAAGTGAATTTTCCGTCCATTTTTTTCCTTAGTCCCGATTTTTTTCGAAGTCCCAGTCGCAATAGATTTAAACCACTACTCACAAATAAAAGGATGGTGATTTCGGTGTGTGTGTGTGTGTGTGTGTGTGTGTGTGTGTGTGTGTGTGTGTGTGTGTGTGTGTGTGTGTGAATGCGCATATCATGAGACAAGTCGGGTATCCATGCACAATGCAGCGACTGACATTGGAACAACTGTTGCAATGATCTGTGTGTCAGTGCAAAATGCATGTGAGACCTTGTCCAGCTTTCTAGAAATCCCAGCACCTGTAGGCTAAATGAAAACAAATTACGACATGTCGTGACCAAAATGACACTATCAAGTCCTCATCCAGACTGCATGACAGAGGATACAATCATATGTCATTATGCCACAACCGAAAACCACCCTCTCTCAGTTCCACCCACTTGTTAGTTGCTGAGACAACTCAGACCTCCGAGGATTTGGTGTTCTCGTTTTGGGGGGAGGGGGGGGGGGATTTACGTAGTAAAGCTAGCATTGCGTGACATGTTAAATGATACCGATTTTCTCGAGGCGGTTGTTGCTGGGACTTCAAACTGATACATTCAGTGACAGGTTCAGTGGATTGAAAGAAAATGAGATGTGCTCAGTGGATCCAGTGAATTTCAGGCCTTTTTAGAAAGGGGAGAGACGGTAAGGGGGGGGGGGGGATTTTTTTTTATGGCAGCCATTTATCACGTTGCCAGAGTATACGGAAGTACTGAAGTGTTAATTTAAGCTACGCTACAGTTTGAAAAAAGCAACGTTGCAGCTTATAAAGGGAACGTGCCAATATCGCCAATTACTTTTAGTGCTTGTCGCTGCACCCAGACAGACATCAAAAGAGAATTCAACACACTGACTGTCTTGCAAGATGACATACAAGACATCCTACGTTCCGTGTCTCTCTGCTGTGGTTTTGCTGTGGTCTATTCAAGTT